>JAPFFP010000046.1:14640897-14678829 GCA_026153255.1 Solanum medicagineum
CAAAAGCAATTATCAACTCATAATTTCTTGCTAAATTAGACTTTGAAAATACAATTAGGCTTATGTAAAATTATTTAGAAGAGTTAAGTTCTGAAATTTTGCAAAAATTAATAAAAGTAGTATAGTGAAGTAAACGAAGACTATCATATAACAAGTTTCTTTATATTTCAGTCACCCTTTAACATATCCATATAAATAAAAAAAAAATAAAAAATAAGTGAGTAGGAAATATGCTACAATATTTTTTCTAAAAGAAATTGTAAACTGAGATTCGAAATATATGATGTAAGTTGGAACTTTTTCTAACAAAACATTAGGATTTAAGTTGTATATATATTCATATAATATAAGGATTTTTTATACACAAATATTTATTTGACTTTTATCATATATGATTACCTTGAATTAGGCAATTTTAGATAAATCCATAGTTTCATATACTTGTAGATTAATAATTTAATTATAAGTTTTTGAGCTATTCTCTATGATGGACCAACACAAATTGTGAAAAATAAATTCTTTCTATCAAGACTAAAATAGATAAATTTACCATTAATATTTTTTGAATGTGGAATCTCTAAATAATTTCAATTACCCAATAAAACTCTGGATTATAATGATCTTTTTATGATAGTTAATGCTACCTCAGCTACTATATATCTTGTATAAAAAGTTATTAATAACCTTAATTATATTTATCTAAATTATAGACTATGTATAGTATTTAACTTAATGAACACACAATCAACCAAAAACATAATAACAACATTAAACAATTGCAATAGATTCAGTTAATCTTATCAGTGGAGTCTGTGAAATATAAAATATACGCACATCTTTGACTATATCTATCAATAAACTCAAAAACAATGTTATCGAAGCAAATAGGTCAAATAAGCTATTCCTAAAATAATAAAAGTTTTTAAAAATATAAATTTCTTTTTTAAATTATAAATAAATAGAGTGGTCAACACTAAACATAGTTGGAAATAGGGTGTTCGGTGAAGTACGTGTCTCATGAGGAGAATGTTGACTTGCTAAAAACCACTCTGATCATGCCACGTGTAAGAATGACACACTTTGTGGGTCTGATTGACACGTGGCAAGATCAGACGGTTTCAAATCCTATAAAGAAGGCTAGTAGTAGAAGGAATATACCTTAAAAATATGCTGTCATCAAAGACCCTTTAAATACGGCACTTATTTCCCATATTTTTCTCATAAACACCCAGTTTCTTGAGGTTCAGATTCAGTGAAACTAATAATAAATGCAAAATAACCTAAAGTTTTGATTTTTGTGTTGTTGGGAGTTTTGTTGGAGCTTTTGAACGTGAAGGAAAAAAAACCAATCTTTTAAAGATTTGGTTTTTTTTTGTTCTTTATTCTTGAATTTTGGTGAAGATAACTGTATAAGGTGAGTGTAAAGATCTTAACTTTTATACCCTTTTGTTATTTTTCTTGTGTTTTTACTGTCATGCATTTGTGTTTGATGGAGAAATAGTGAAAAAAATGAGTTCTTGAATGTTTGTTCATGGTGGAAATGGAATGTTTGATCAATGGGTATTTGTTTTGTTCATACCCATATAGTGATTTGTCTAAAAAAATGAAGTTTTTAGCACATTGATGATGGTGGGTTGATGAAATCTTCAAGGTTTTATTTTTTTACTATTTTATTAGATTTTGTTTTAGTAATTATGGTTGATTTTAAGATCAAAGAGATTGATTTTTCCCTTTTATAAACACCCCCAATTGAAAAAAATTGTAATTTCCATCTCATTTTTACGTGGCACCTTTCTTTTTTGATTCGTCTCAAAAAAAATATCACCTTAAATACCGTGACAAGTCAAACAATGTCACATAAATGACGGAGGGAGTATTTTTCTTAAATCTCTTCAACCCCATATAGAAATTGTATTTCTGGTAAGTTCTTATATATTTTACCCTCCCAACCCCACTTATGAAATTCCACTTAGTATGTTGTTGCTATGTTGCTCAGACTCTTCAAAAATATTGACGGGTTCAAAATTACACTGTATTTTTGAAGGATCTGAGACGGTGCAACAACATTTTTAGAGAGTCCGAGCAACTTAGTGTTGTTGTTCTTCTTCAACCCCCATATAGAGGCTAGAGAGGGACATTTATGGTGTTTCTTGTTTGTTTATAAAGCTATTCAAAAGGGTCTAATTTATACCCCAAAAAAAAAAGAATCCCTTTATGTAACATGATCTCTTGTTTCTTCTAGTGTTATATATTGAAGATGGGAATCATGAAGGACACTTTTATGGTCCAATTTTTAGTTCTAACTCTGATAATGAAAAGTACTGACTTGTCTTTTAGATTTATGGTTCACATGTATATGTTAGGCTGTTCCTTTCTTTTTGAAAAGTCTTCACTTTCTTCTGAGAAAAAATTAATTTATATACTGCATGACTTCATAGCATGGACTGTGTATAAGGAAAACAGGAGTGTATTTATTTTCTTTCAATTATTGTTCTTTGAAAGCAACTTTAAACCTATTTTGACTAATATCAACCACTCCATATGTTAAAAAAATAATTTTGAGTAATATGAATAAAGTTGTTATCATGTGATCAAGAGGTCACGGGTTCAAGCCTTAAAAATAGTCTCTTGTAGAAATGTAAGACAAGGTTGCGAGAAAAGACCCTCGTGGTCGGGCCCTTATCCGGACCCTGCGCATAGTGCGAGTTTTAGTGCACTGAGCTTGCCCTTGCACTTTAGTAATATGAATAACTCCAAGTGCTTTAATTTAGCTGTTGTGTCTTTCAGAAGGTAGGGGCAAGACTGAGTTTATGATTTCAAAATTGAGTTTCGTTTGAGCGTCTAGGTTCACATCATTATTCAGGATTATACAAATAAGAATCGTTGAATTATGAGGTCCATATCACCTTTTTAGACTCAACTTGTGTGATTACACTGGAATTTGCTTTTGTTGTTTTTCATCCAAATATTTCCTATTTGTGATGATAACATCAGCCAGAATCTTAAGGAATCTGTATATATCCTTCTCTGGAAATAACAGTTGTAGCTGCTGTGATTTTTACCAAATTTTTTTTTCTCAATTTTGACTATTCAACGCTAAGGTTCTTTATTGCTTTCACATATACATAATCATGAATCTCACAACTTAAGTCACCAACTTTGGAAAGTAGCATGCATGCCTAGCATCTGTCAAATAAAAAATTACTATAAATAAATAGATTGAAAATAAGACTTTTGTTTTCCCTTTCATTTGTATTTTATTTATCAAGAAGTCAAATCTCTAACACCTACTGGACAACTTACAAAGACATTAATTATTTGGATTAGCTTTGATTAATACAAATCCCAAAATATCTTCTTTGTTTGTATTTTAGTTTAACTTATATATACTGACAGTCTAGAGCCACAATAAAAATTGGGATTAGTAAACCTTGAACAATTAGTATGTGCTTGTTATAACAAGTTAAAATATACGTTCTTGTTAATTTTATCGTATTTGTATTATTTTTCCTTATTAGTCGTTCTTTCTGTTCCCTTTCTTTTCCTTTCCTTTCCTTTCTCCATATCTAGTTTATTCTGCTTATTGGTTTTTGAGACGAGGATTCCCAGGAAATAGCCTCTCTACCTCTATAAGGTAGTGACAAGGTCTGCATACATTCTACCCTCCCCATACCTCACTTGTGGGATTCCACTGGTATGTTGTTGTTGTGAAAAAAAGTTTACTATGTGATAACTGATAAGTGATGTAAGTTAAAATCCTTAATAATTCATACTCTCTTGTTGTATTTTTGCAGGAAGCTTAGTCATGGCTAATGATTTGCAAGTGCTAAATGCACTGGATGTGGCAAAGACACAACTTTATCACTTCACAGCAATTGTGATTGCTGGCATGGGCTTCTTTACTGATGCTTATGACCTTTTCTGCATTTCTATGGTTACTAAGTTGCTTGGCCGCATTTACTACCACCACGATAATGCTGCGAAACCTGGCTCTCTGCCCCCTAATGTTTCAGCAGCTGTTAACGGAGTCGCCTTCTGTGGCACCCTTGCTGGACAGTTGTTTTTCGGGTGGCTTGGAGATAAGCTTGGAAGGAAGAAAGTCTATGGAATGACCCTTATGATTATGGTCATTTGTTCAATTGGCTCTGGGCTTTCATTTGGTCATACACCAAAAAGTGTTATGACAACACTTTGTTTCTTCAGGTTCTGGCTAGGATTTGGCATTGGCGGTGACTATCCCCTTTCTGCCACCATCATGTCTGAGTATGCTAACAAAAAGACTCGTGGAGCATTCATTGCTGCTGTGTTTGCTATGCAAGGATTTGGAATTTTGGCTGGTGGAATGGTGGCAATCATTGTTGCTGCAGCATTCAAGGGTGCATTCCCTGCACCAGCATATGAGGATAATCCTCTTGCTTCAACAGTCTCTCAGGCTGATTTCGTGTGGCGTATTATTCTCATGTTTGGTGCACTCCCAGCTGCACTTACTTATTACTGGCGTATGAAGATGCCTGAAACAGCCCGTTACACTGCCTTGGTAGCCAAGAACTTGAAACAGGCAGCTACCGACATGTCCAAGGTGTTGCAAGTCGAAATTGAAGCAGAACCAGAGAAAATTGTGACTGTTTCTGAAGGAAGACAAGGCATCAATGACTTTGGTTTGTTCACTAAGGAGTTCCTCCGTCGCCATGGACTTCATTTGCTTGGAACTACTAGCACATGGTTCTTGTTGGACATTGCTTTCTACAGTCAAAACCTTTTCCAGAAGGACATTTTCAGTGCGATTGGATGGATTCCGCCAGCACAGACCATGAACGCGTTGGAGGAAGTTTACAAGATTGCAAGGGCACAAACTCTTATTGCTCTTTGCAGTACTGTTCCTGGCTACTGGTTCACAGTTGCATTCATCGATAAACTGGGACGATTTAAAATTCAGTTGATGGGGTTCTTCTTCATGACAGTCTTCATGTTTGCCTTAGCCATTCCATACCATCACTGGACTCTCAAGGATCACAGAATCGGCTTCGTGATCATGTACTCACTCACCTTTTTCTTCGCGAACTTTGGTCCAAATGCCACAACATTCGTCGTCCCTGCAGAGATTTTCCCAGCCAGGCTTAGGTCCACATGCCATGGAATATCAGCAGCAGCAGGAAAAGCAGGAGCCATGGTTGGTGCATTCGGATTCTTGTACGCTGCTCAGTCCACAGATCCCAAAAAGACTGATGCCGGTTACCCTCCTGGCATTGGTGTGAGGAACGCACTGATCGTCCTTGGTGTTGTCAACTTCCTTGGTATGATGTTCACATTCTTGGTTCCAGAATCCAAAGGGAAGTCATTGGAAGATTTGTCAAGGGAAAATGAAGGGGAAGAGGAGGAAAATGGAGCTGAAATGAGGGCAGCTAGTGGAAGGACAGTTCCAGTTTAATTTTAGACAAATGAATTAGTAGTATATATAATATGATGCATTTTGAGATAAATTTTGTTGTCTGTGGAGCAACATATCTTATGGGACAGAAAGAGTTGTTTCTTGATATGTTCTAAGATGGAATAAGCTCTACCTTTTCTTTTGTTTCTTTCTTCGATAATTTAAGTAACCAAAAGGAGGTTCTTTTGTTCTCTCTCTTTCTGTGGATCTTCTCTTTTACTCTATTTCTTATGTTCTTTCTTCATGTATAAACAACAAACAGAAATCATGTTAAGCATATACAACAACAAATTACACAAGTGAGGTCTAAGGAGGATAGAATGTACGCAGTCCTTACCACTATCTCATAGAGATAGTGAGGCTGTTTCTAAACAAATCGACTAAAGTGGAAAGCCAATGATAATATATAAACACAATAAAAACAACAAATGTAAGTCAAACAATAACAACACAAGATATAAAGACAAGACTAATCCTATTAACCTAGTATATCCATTACAAGCCTATTAACCTTCTACCCTAATAGGCGACCGCCGCTCTTTTCTATCTAAGATCATGTCCTCTTGTAAAATTAGGTCTTGGGTCTAACTCATACCCCAAAAGCTAGCTCAAAAAAAAGGAGGATTGCCCAAGTTTTATAAAAAGTCAACTCATCTCATTAACCAACTATTTTTGAGTCTTTTTTCATTCTTCAACACCCCACCTCACGCCCAGTGCTGAGCATCTGGTGCATGGGCAATTATAATTTTTCAAAAACCCAACATTAAGTGAGATGACTCCTGCTCTGATACTATGTCAAATTAGGTCTTGGGCCTAACTACAGATTTTTACAAAAACAAAGTTTCGTCATATCTTATCTAATTACCTCCCGTCTACAAATTATGTGTCTGAATTAGATATATAATTCACTAAATATTCATAAATATTGAAGCATGAAGTGGGTGTTCATGGTATGTTTGGATCCATGACATTTGATAACAAAATAAATCTTGATCAATCAAATTCAATTTCAAAAGTTAGAACATAATGAGATAAAGATCGTACAAAATCATATAAAAATATCAAATAATCCAACCACAAACAACGTCGGACTGATCTGATTCGTCCATATGTTAGACAATAATTATATAATGATCAAACTTATCTATTGATCATTGGCATATTCAGTATTCAAAACAGTAAATTAGAAAATCGAAAAAAGTTATTTTAATAAAAAATTAATTCGATTTCTTGTGCGTTAACTTAATCCCTCTTCGATGAACTCAAATGACAAAGCAAATAACAGTTGACATTTTACGTTTGTTATGGAAACTACTCCGTCTATCTTTAGTTTAATTGAACACAAAATTTCAAAAAAATATGTGTATGTATCAAAAATATTATTAATTATATAATTACGAAATCTCGCTTTCAATAAATTAAAATAAGCTAGGTAATATTCTTGTTATTTTAGTGTAATATAAGCCAAAACCCTTTTGTCGTGTTTACTGTTAAATCTTTCAAAATAATTAAATACCAAGAAACTACTCATTATCTTCTTGTTATTTATTAAAAAAAGTTAAACCATACATTCTTTTAGAGCCTTACACATAAGATGATAATTAACTATAAATATTTATTTCTACTATATATATAATCGATAATTTCAAAATTGTGATGTGATTGATTAAGACTATATATATTTCCCTTTCTTGTATGTCTATTTCATGAAGAAGGCGTATTAACATTTAAAAACAAAAATGTCAATTATATTGAAGGGCCACAAGTTTTGCCCTTGCAGTACTTGTACGCTATCATCTTTGAAAAATAATTTAGCTTTACAATAAATTTAATCATAATTTAAATATGCCGCGTTTTACTGAAAATGATTGATTATCAAGAAAGAAAGAAACTACACCATATTAGAATTAGATTAGTCTTAGATTAAAGAGAGAGACTAAATGTGTTTAATTTGTAAAGTCCAAAATAATTGTTAAACTCAAATTAATTATAGGGTTAAACCCAAATTTTGTATGATTCGATAATTTTTTATGTGTTTTGTCTATAAGCTTATATCAAGAAAAAACACCCATAATGTTTGCTTTTAAAAATTAACTTGAATTAACTTTTAAAAACTTACATGTGAAGAAAAAGCGGGCAGATAATTTGAGACGATGAGAATATAACATTTAAGATTAAAATAGCATTTCTCGTATAGTTTTCAACACCTAAATTTTAGATTTCAAATATTAAATTTAACTAGTACAATTTAGTTTTAAAGTTTAGTTAAATTAACATCGAAAATCAAAACAGTGACAAGTAAAAGTGAACAGAGGGAGTAATTAGGAAGAGTTTTTAACGATTATACTTTTCATTGGTATTTGAACTATCATGACATGTATCGCCTCAAAATTGAAGTGTTTATAGCTTTCAAGAATCATATACCATTAAGGAGCACCATATATGAGGAAAAATTAGTTATTTTTATCTTGAGCTTGTAAAACGATAAATAATTGAGGATGAGTAGTTTTATAAACTACGACAGATAATTTGAAATAGAGGGAATATTTTGCACATTTTGTCAAAAGGCAAAGCTAGGATACAATTTTATGAGTATGTTTTGAATTTTATAATGATAATTTTAAATAATAATAATTGAGTTCTAAATTAACATTTGTACATATATAATTACTAACAAAAATGAGGATTTTTTATCTGAATTAAACTTTGTTAATGTGCATATATCCTAGGCAAAAAACAGAAAAGAGAATCCAATTTTCTTCTTTAATTTTTATTTTCCACGAGGAGTTTGTTTCAGCTTATGGATTTTAGTCATTATTTATTTGTTCTGAATATTTTATCATTTGGATTTTGAAAGATGTGATTTTCTGTTGGTATGTCTTAGACTTCTTGCATAACCTATTGTTGCGTAAAATTAAGAGAAAATTTCATAAATAGTTATAGCTTAGAGCAGTAGAGTGAAAGAGTTGTATCAGATGAGTACGTTATATTTAAAAGTTGTATTAGAATTTCTTTTTTAATATATACGCACACATAGGGTCTTAGCAAGCTATATTTTCGATTCATTTGAGTTTGTAACCAAGTCAAACGAACCACTTTTCTCGACTCTGTGTTCTTCATCGATCGAATAGCCGTCCTGGAAAGGCATCTCGACTATTTTCAAAATCAGGTCATCGATCAGTAATGTAGCTTCCTGTTGATTTTGTTTAAGAAATGTCTAGCATTGCGCACATTCAAATCGTAGGTGGAGGACATATGCAAGAGTGGACCTATGTGGGTGGTCAGAGGGTTCATACAAACCTCCCTGGTAAAAAATTATGTTGTCTATATAGGATAAATTTTTAATATTTTTATATATATACTAATTTTGAACCACCTAAATCAAACCGACGAGATAATCCAGTGGTACTAGACTATGAATACTATAGATAAAGCTTTTTCAATATTAAGAGTGAGTGACTTTTCGAGCAATTACATAGTTACTTAAATGAAAAAAATGTGTTTAATGATATTTCAACTGATGATATTATTTTGTTTTTCAAGCAATATAACTTTGTCGAGTGGTATTGAAAATGTTCTTGAGAAGTATTAATAGTATTCTTTAGTTAGAGTTTGTACTTTCTGGCTCACAGACTAGCTAGCTAGCCTAAACCCCTGATCTGACACTTTTTATGCTAGCTTGAGATGCTACTAATTGAAATATTTTAAAAGTAGCAGGACTATAACAACACTCTAGTTCACACATTTATATCCGAACAAAATCTTGAATTCGCCTCTAGATATATCGCCAATTAATCTGTCAAGAATAATATATTTGTACATGCAGTAGGAATTTGTGACAGTTTGTTTCTGAAGATGTTTTTATAAGTATAAACAAGAAAAGATAAAACTTAGAAAACTTAGCTGCATTATATTGGAAGTATCAAACAACTTTCTTGTTTTTTTTATGGTAAGTCGGCAGAATATCCTTTGTATATTAAATTTGAAGTTGTTGTAATGTTGTCCTTGTCTTATTCTGTCAAATCTACATTATATATTAGGTGAAAAATACTGAGGAGTTTGAGAAATATTGGTAGCTATGGCTAAAGATCAATTACAAGTACTAAATGCCCTTGATGTTGCCAAAACACAATTGTACCATTTCACAGCAATTGTGATTGCTGGAATGGGATTTTTCACTGATGCATATGATCTTTTCTCCATTTCACTTGTCACGAAATTACTCGGTCGAATTTACTATCATCATGAAGGTGACCCTAAGCCAGGAATTCTCCCTCCTGGTGTCGCAGCTGCAGTGAATGGTGTCGCGTTTGTAGGGACCCTCTCGGGGCAGTTGTTTTTCGGGTGGCTAGGTGATAAAATGGGGAGGAAGAGAGTTTATGGAATGACTCTTATGATCATGGTCATTTGCTCGATTGCGTCGGGGCTTTCTTTTGGTAAGACACCTAGAGGTGTTATGGCTACACTTTGTTTTTTTCGATTTTGGCTTGGTTTTGGTATTGGTGGCGATTACCCTTTATCTGCTACGATCATGTCTGAATACGCCAATAAAAAGACACGTGGGGCTTTCATTGCTGCGGTTTTCGCTATGCAAGGTTTTGGGATTTTGACCGGTGGAATTGTTGCTCTTATTGTTGCTGGTGCATTTAAAAATGCTTACCCTGCACCAATTTATTCAGTGAATGGTAAAGATTCAACCCCTCCTGAAGCTGATTATGTATGGAGAATTGTCCTCATGTTTGGGGCTATCCCGGCTTTGCTTACTTATTACTGGCGTATGAAGATGCCTGAGACAGCGCGTTACACAGCCTTAGTAGCCAAGAATGCTACCAAGGCTGCTACCGATATGTCCAAAGTGTTGAATGTTGAGATTGAAGCAGAAGAAGACATAATTGTTGAAGAAAAAGGGAACAATTTTGGTTTGTTTTCTAAGGAATTTCTTCGTCGCCATGGTCTACACTTGCTAGGAACAACTAGTACATGGTTTTTATTAGACATTGCTTTCTACAGTCAGAATCTTTTCCAGAAGGATATTTTCAGTAAAATTGGATGGATACCTCATCCAGAGACGATGAACGCGTTGGATGAGGTATTCAAAATTGCAAGGGCACAAACTCTTATTGCCCTTTGCAGTACTGTACCTGGCTACTGGTTTACAGTTGCATTCATCGATAAAATGGGTCGATTTGCAATTCAATTGATGGGGTTTTTCTTTATGACAGTATTCATGTTCGCGTTAGCCATTCCATATAACCACTGGACTAAAAAGGAAAACAGAATTGGTTTTGTGATCATGTACTCACTCACCTTTTTCTTCGCCAACTTTGGTCCAAATGCCACAACATTTGTTGTCCCCGCGGAGATTTTTCCAGCCAGGCTAAGATCAACGTGCCACGGGATATCAGCTGCAGCTGGAAAAGCTGGTGCAATTGTTGGTGCATTTGGATTTTTGTATGCTGCTCAATCTACTGATCCATCAAAAGTTGACCCGGGTTATCGACCTGGAATTGGTGTGAAAAATGCACTTATTGTCTTAGGTTGTGTGAATTTTCTTGGAATGTTGTTCACATTGTTGGTACCAGAATCAAAAGGGAAGTCATTGGAAGAACTGTCAAAGGAAAATGAAGGAGAAGAAGAAATAACCAAGGGGGGAAATGGACAGACAATTCCAGTTTGATTTTTTATTTTGAACAAAAACATCATGAGATATAGCAGGAGTTGAGGCTTTTTAATAAGCTCTATGTTCTTGTTTTTCTATCTTATGATGAAATAATCATCTATTTTTTCTTATTTGTGGATCCTTTTATTGTGTAATTCTGCTAATCTTGGATGCAGGAGCTTTTAATTTTCTTACTGTTATATTAATAAAAAAAAATCGATATTGTAAAATCAACTCTCTGTATTTTTTGGAAAAGTTCATAAAAAAGATAGCTTTATATTTGACTTCACGCATAATTGAAAATAACCATAGCTTAAAAAGGTGTAATATATACAAACTATCACATGCAAACCTTGACCGATTTCAATTTTCACATCTATTCAAAATCATAATCTATAAATCTCATAAATAAGAGCTCATAAAATTTAGTAGTAATAAACAAATATTTAAAATTTAGTCTCTCTAGAGTCCCAACTGAATCAATCTCATTCACTCTTTCTAGCAAATACACCCTTACCAAGTTAGTTTGGTTTTACAACAGAGGACGAGATTCACTTTCATTATTTTAATCACATAAACATTTATGACTTATTTTAGATTATAAATTTCAAACATCTGTCATTCTTTCTTATGTTTCATGTCAAGTCAAATCAGAGGTGAACCTATTTGGTGTCAAGAGGGTTCATATGAACTCACTTCGTATATAAATTACACTGTTTATATAAATTTGGCTTCATCAAGAAATTTCCTATTATGATGCATTATATTTTATTTTTCCAATCTCGTAAATCGCAGTTCTAGTATAAAAATAAGTGAAATAATTATTTTATTCATTGAATTTCTGCAATTGAAAACTTTGGTGTATCTTTCTGTCGTTTCAATTTTTTTATTCCTTACATTTGTGGTACGTTTCAATCTATATGATTTACTTTTCAACTAGAATCTGTATTTTCTTTGTTGTGATATATGCATATATATGCGTTTTCAAAAGTAAGAAATAGAGGAGGCACACTCTGAAATGAATATCCAAATCTTTTCAATAGTCAATTAACTAGAACGAAAATTGTAGAAAACATCAAGAAGTTATTTTTATCCCAGCAATGAAGGATATATTCGATTGAACTTCCTTTATTATAGGTAGAATTATCTGCCTTTATATAAGCTGACTCAAACATCATTGTTATTAACAAAATTGAAAAGTTCAAGTATTTTGAATTCGTTGATTGTCATTCACAAAACTTACTTTTAGTACTTGATTTTGCAGTCATGTTGGTGATAACTCATGTTCTCTTTACAACTAATGCTCAATTAGTATGTTAACCACAAACAAATGCTTCTGTGCCTTGCTCTGAAGAACTTCCAATTTGCCAAAAAGATTGTCTCTCAGAATATGGGGCATTGTATATTAATTCAGAGTGTCATGATGCAGAGCAAAACAACTCTATTTGTGTATGCTACTATAATAGCCCCTCCAAATGTCCAAGATTATAGATTTTTTTTTTTTTGAAGTATTTATAATTGCATCGAAAATCGTCTCTACTAAATAATAGGTGTTTGATCTAGCTCTTTTTCATTACAAAGCAATATATGTAAGGCATGAAATTGTTACCCTTCTACGATAATTTTTGTGTGTTTATGAGTGGTTTGTTTGAATGTTATCAATGGAAGGTCAAATCATTTGCTTTTTGTTGTAATTGAACAACACAGATAATAGAGAGTGCTCTAATTCATGCCACGTGTAATTTCTTCGATTTTATGAATGTCTCAATGTAATTTACATACAAAATACGTTACAAAAGAAAGATAATATGAAATTTCAAGTTTCTTTTTTGTAGATTAAAATTAAGAGAAGTTTTGCCAAGAATTGCATTTTAAATGTTTATAGTTGTATAAAAAGTACATGTCCCAAACAATAACTATGTCTAAGTCCCAAACGAAAGTATGAATCGTATATATATTCTATAATGGAAAATCACATTGAAGCTTTACATTTGTAAAAGTAATTAAGAAGTATTTTACTTGATTTTGATCCAAAGTATATATATTCTTATTTACTAAATAAGCAAATAACTGTAAAAGTGTTCAAAATGTAGAAGGTACAAAATACCCTTCAATTTTGTAATTTTAAAAATGTATAATTGCAAAAATATCAAAAGAATAAGTAAAATAAACAAACCCAAACAAAAAAATGTAGTATGATAATGGAGAATCTATACTTTTTTAAAGTAACATGAAATGAGATTCAACAAAAGTAAAACAGATAAACTTGCTAGAGTTGGAGAAAATCATGTCTTTGCCTTTATCTCAGTTAATAATACAGTTGAAAAACTGTCAACTTATTGTGGTTGGTACTAAAAGAGAACTTATTCATGCATGATCTTTTTTATTGCTCACGATCTCTGTATGAAAAGCTAGATCAAAATACAACAAAAGGAAAGACTAGTTTGATGATTCACGTATATTTGGTACAACAAAAGGAAAAAGTAGTTTGATGATTCACGTATATTTTGGAAGATAGTTGAGGACATGAATCGCTCGGTGAGGAACAGAGAAGAAGGTCATACATCGAATGTTGTTTTACAGAAAAGAGGAAAAATGGATTAAATGGTTGTCACGAGCCCATCAAAGAATAAGATCTATTGGGTCTGTCTTTGTCACATAGAGAAGTTAGAGTCACAGACCCAGTGTTCTTTTCTTGTAAAACAAGATTCGATGTATCATCTTTTTCTCTGTTCCTCACCAAGTGATGTAGAAGATACTTCCTTAGTTGCTCTGAAGGAACTATGGGTTATCTCTATATGTATTGATAATGTTGGATTAAAGGTCCAAATTAGGCTACGATGATTCCGAGTGGCCAAATTTCTCAAGCTAGAGCATCAACTTCTCTGTCTCATCATTGCTAATCATCCATGCATGCCCTGTGTATTATTATATATCACCTCATTAACCAAGCAAAAAGATGGACTAATGCTTAAATTTCAAATCATATCCCTCTCAATCACAATTTGTGTTATAACCTTTTCTTTTTGAACTGTTTCAAAAACAAAAAATGATAGATTACTAAATATAAAGATAATTAATTTCAATCTTTTATATTCTCAAAGAGAAGTTTTTATAGCTACATATCTTATTATATTTCAAATCACAAATTTTAAAAATTTATAAGTCAAATTTAGCCAATAAAATATGATCCATTTGACTCAATCGATTTTGATTCGTTCAATTTAGTTCATCTAAAAAAGTAGCTAATATGTAGCCCAACTTATCCTATGAAAAATTTTGTGAAAATATTTCTCTAAGCCAGATATTTTTTTGGTTTGATATTGTATACATTACCATATAATAATAATATAAGTTCTATTAGATGCTTAACAATTGTATATACATATATATAAAATAAAACGTAGTAGGAATTAGACTGATTGAATTACAATCTGTTTCTTTATTCATTTCAATTCAGCTCAAGTAATTTTTGAATGAATTATAGATTTGTTTATTTATTAATTAAATTTATTTAATTCGTTAATCCGTCTATTCATTTGATACCTTTAATTTAATTATAGATACAAATATACCATATTAAAAATTGAAAGTTTCAAATGTCTTATAAAGTATAATAAGTTATGACATTTATGATCATAAGTTTCAATAAAATAAAATAAAAATCTACTCTCAAATAATGCCACAGAGAATATAATAAGTGAGGTGTGTCTTTAAATGTAAGGAAAATGCACAAATATTCCCCAAATTATAACTAAAATTTTAGAAACATAGTTAAACTTTAACTTGGTCCTATTACCCCCTTGAACTTATTATTTTTGTAATTTAATGTCCCTTCTTTGCCTACGTGGCATGTGGTGTATTACACACAAAAACTTAGGCATGTGGTTAAGGATAAATAAGGTGCATTAGATTACGAAAAAATAAGTTCAAAGGGGTAATAGGACCAAGTAAAAATTTAAGTGTGTCTCTAGAATTTTGGTTATTGTCTTGGGGGTAGTTGTGCATTTTAAATTACAATTTTTAATAACTCAAAATATTTATGTAAAGTTTGATTATAAAAAAATAACACGCAAACTTAAAAATAATAATTATTTTATATCTCCAAATTTTCTTATATAATCTGATCTATTAGTTTTAGGGATATGTTCGAGTTAAAATAATGTCAGTGTGTATTTTTAGTCAAAAAAATTAGCGGAGGAAATTTGAAAGCGATATGTCACGACCCGCCATTTGACTTCAAATAAGAAATTCTGATCTTCTAGTTCTTTTTCTTTCAAAACTTGATTAAAATGTTTATATTGCATACATATATAACGAAATAAAAAATAGTACTCATTTTTTCGATTGTGCAATATTTGTGCAAAGTGTGTTCATGTAAGGGGGCCAAATTTTTGATATATTTTTATACCAACTATATTCATTTGGATGATTTTTATTACTATTATTATAGAGTTCATTCAAAATATTAATTTGTTAACATTAATAACCAAAATTCCAAAGACACACTTAAACTTTTACTTGGTCCTATTACCCTCCTGAACTTATTTTTTTCGTAATTTAATGTCTCTTCTTTGCCTACGTGGCATGTGAGGTCTGCGCGTGTACTATACACAATATAATTTAGCTGGTTAGGTATGTCAAGCAGACAAATAAGGGGTATTTAATTACGAAAAAATAAATTCAAGGGGGGTAATAGGACCAAGTTAAAGTTTAAGTGTGTCTCTGAGATTTTAATTATAGTTTGAGGGGGTACTTATACATTTTTCCTATAATATTTTAATAAATTTTTTTATATCTATATAATAGATGATGAATTTCTTAATAAAAATTAAAAGATAGAGAATAGAAAAAGTTAATGAATATTGAATCTCCGTTTATTATGCAAAAAATTCTTATCGATATTATTAAATTATACTAAGTTTTTGTCCTAGTATAAACCTTAGCTCTTGCCACAAGTAATGTCTTTTTTTCAATTTCATCCTTTTATGCATGCATATAACGTAAAATGTAGGATTGCTTATCCATCGATTTAGTTCAATTTTAGTATTTATTAATTTATTTATTAGTTATCGATTTATTAGTATGTTAAATTATTATATAATTATTAAAATATCATCTTATTTGTTGTTCATCGTTATCAATTTAATCGTTAATATTTGATACAAAAAATAATCAGTGAGTATCGCTAATAAATAAGGTGACAAACCAAATGATCCATGCAAACAAGTTGATAAATTGCATCTTGCTCAAAAGCAAACACCGGCACCTTGCAGAAAAATTAAGAGTTTGAGACAGTAAAAATAAAAGTACGAAACTCAACCTTAATTCTAGGACTTCATATATTGAATGATATAAATGTAATTTATTATTTACAATCGGGTTATAGGCTAACCTGTTAAGAAAAAGAACTCAAAAATCGTTTAGAATCAATAACTCGATATGAAAAATCAAAATTATTGATGAAGTCGCAAGTTATCTCAAAAGTTAAAAAGAAAAAATCTCAAAAGTTATTGATCAAAGTTATGTTTCAAAATGACATAATTATTAATGATATATGTCTTAATTTTTTTTTTTCCTTTTAGATGTATGATATTTGAGAAATAATGTTTTGTTGGCAAGATAGGGTTAAGGGGTAAACACATTCTATCTTGCTATTTTAAGTAACTTTGGATGATATAAATAGACGAGTCTCTTCATTTTCAAGAGTCAGCAAGAGCAGACAAAGGATCCACGGGGTAAAGGTGAGTTCCCTTTTTTCTCTCTACACTGAATTTATTCTCATACAATTGTTCTCGTAAAAGTTCAATCTTCAATCTTTATTTTGCAGATAACAATCCCTGTTCTTCATCAGGTATCTCTCTCTTGCTATGTCTAAAAAAGAAAACTTTGTTGATATCCAATGATTCTGCTTTTAGAATTTCAACAAAATTATGTCTTTTTAAGAAATTTAGTTTATGTTGGTCTTTCTTTTTTGGTCTGGCGTTTCATCTGAATCGCAAAAAGGAGAGAAGGGAAATAATTTTTCTAGTTGAGTTCTAGGGTTTCGGATTTGGGGAAATTTTATGCATTTGAGTTTATGTTTCTTGATTTGGGTTAATCTATACGAATTTTAGGTTGAATACGGAAGAACCTTTTGTTAGTTTTTGTTTTTCTGGAGATTCCTTTTTAATGTTGGAGATTTGCTTGATTTTTCATACTTGGTTCTGTTTCCAAATGTGCGTACATCTTGGTACATGATTATCTAATTGCATTTGATGAACATGACTTCTTTATTTGAGGTTCTTCTATTTCACTTTCGCGGAATGTTATAAGGGAATTTTGTGAAGTTTGATGCTGTTTATGGTCTGGTGTACTTTTTCCTATTTTTGAAATTTAAATAACTGGAGCAAGTTTTTGCTTAAAGTTTGATTCTCTATTTTGTGATCTTGCAAGTTGCATCATGTTGTGTGCGCCCTTCTCCATCTTTGAAGGCAATACCTAATGGATTGTTTGATGGGTCATTTATTGGTTAGGATCCTTATTCACATTTGTTCGATGTGTCTTTACTTTGGAAGTTTATGGCTTATCTTATTTTACAGAACACGTGAACAGAAGGAATAAGGTCGTAAATGTGGCACAAGTAATTCCCTGGAATAAGATAGAATAACTAATTTTGGAACTGAAGTACATGTGTGTGCACGCGTGTGTGAGTATGAGAGAGCGAGAGTGTGTATGGCTAGCAAGTGTCTCTTAATTCTTCACTTCTTCTGCTTTGAAGAGCTCTCTTTTTCCTTTTTTACAAAACGCTTAGTGCTGTGTCAGAGCATAGCCGTTACTAGCATCTTCTCTGATGCTATCATGGTGCATTGAAGTAAAGTAACTCAAATTTGATGGTTATTATTCACCGAAATGGGACCACTTAATACAGGGCACAGAAGAGCTTTAAGTGTCACACTTCCCATTAATAATTTGCCTCATCATCTTCATGTTGCTGATTTTGTGTTAATTTGTGTCTTACAGTTGCTTGAGCTATGGGGAAGAGGAAATCGAAATCAAAGCCGCCTCCAAAGAAGAGAATGGACAAACTTGACACTGTCTTCAGCTGTCCTTTCTGTAGCCATGGCACTAGCGTCGAATGCCGCATGTAAGTTAATTACGTTAGCATTTCTGTGTCCAAGTTATTTTTCTGGTTATCCATCGGGTAGATTGCGCTGTTCTCTTATTATCTGTGCATCATTTTAGACATTTTTTTCTGTGGATAAAGATGGAAGGATATCTAATTGTGATTCAATACTAGTATATGTTTACCTTTATGTACTTTCCTTACTAGATCCTCTGTCACTTAGACTTCCTTAGAAGACCATCAATACTTCCCCTTGGGGGTTGGTACTGACAAATTTGTGCACTTTTTAATACCCCTCTTGGAAATAGCACATTCTATGGAGGTATATTTTGATGATAACCTCTACATCAGTCCAATAATGATGAGCTATAGTCCCTACAGGAGTTGCTTGATAATTATAACACACGCATGCGCACACCAAATAAAATTTAAAAAAGTTGCTCACACGAGCAGTAGCCAAAAACATGAAGCCTATCCTTACTCCAGCCTAAAATAGCAGAGGAATATAAAGTGATGTATAGGATCCCCACTTGTCATGTGTTAAAAGATTTTACTCATGAACAAAAAATTGTATTTACTCATGAACAAAAAATTGTACTTGTATTCAATTTTAGTTGGACATTTATTTAATTTGTCAATGCTCAAGTTTGCACTTTACCTGGTTTCCAGTGATATGAAGAACTTGATTGGGGAGGCAACTTGCAGGATTTGTCAAGAGAGCTTCAGCACCACTGTTACGGGTATATCTAGTGGTTTCTCATTTGTATATTGTTACTGCGTCTCGTTCATTTTTGAAAAAGATGATTCAATTGATTTGACCACATAAAATATGGGAGGACTAAGTAAAAGAGACGGAAAAAGAAGCCAAAGATACTTCCTTTGATGTTCTGCCTCATTGTTTTTGATGATCAAATCATTATATGTTCAATTGTAGTTTTTTAGATAGTCTGTCTTCTGCACGATAGAAGTGTATGGGATGTGCTTTAAGGCCTTCTGTAAGATAAAAGAGTACAAGATGTGCCCCATGGGCTTTGGCGTAGTGGTAAGAGCACGACAGATGATATGTGCATATAGGCTTACATTTGAGTTGAGTAATCCTGGTATCTTAGTGGAGAAAGGTAGTGGAGTCGTCTCATTAGCCTTCGAATTTGAGCTGTGCACTATTGGACAAGCTGCGTTCAATTGTTTCAAGTTTGTATTAGCACATTATTCTGTCCTTAGCTTGCATACTGGAGTAGATAGAGATGTGTTACAAATCTAAAATAAATGATGAAAAGTGTCCCTCTCTTATGACATAATCTTTTAGATGAGTGTTTCATACTTCATAGAATAGCTTCTTACGAATTGAACGCTTATGGATTTCTTCGAGAGGGTTTCATTGTTTGGCTAACAGTTCTTAATTTTTTATCTTGCAGCACTGACAGAGCCCATTGACATGTAAGTTCATCTAGCATTGCTATGCGCCTTTCTTTCCTTCCTTAGTACACCAACACTCCCTCTCATACTTTTTGTTGAAAACTTACAGATACAGTGAATGGATTGACGAGTGTGAACGTGTGAACAACCTTGAAGATGATGATGGTTCTTAGGTGCCAGGGAGAGTCTGCTTCAGTTGTGTAGACAGTAGCCTGAGATGATCTAAAGCTGACTTAAGCTTGATATCAGTTCTGTTGATACTTCTATGTTTCGCTACTTGAATTCTACCTAAAGTTGTTACGAAAGCCTCTCGATAAATAAGCTCCATGCGTGACAGGCTTTCTATGTTCAAATAGTTTGAAATAGATGTGGTATTATTGTGTATTATATTCTGAATACAGGTTGTGTGAGATTGAATTTAACTCCGTATACTGCTTACGTTTCAAAGCCGTCAATATGGGCTAGGCCTATTGGGTCGGTCTGGTCTAACCTGTGATTTAGCAGGGCTGGGCTACAACTTTTGGAGCTCATTTAAAAATTGGGCTTTTTAACCTGGTCTGAATAAGTGTAGGGCTTTTGCATTATGAGTTGGGCCGACCCATGGATCGAATTAAAAAATAAAAATAAAATAAATAATGTGAGTAATTTTACTAAATCGCCTTTTGAATATAGCAACTAGAACATCTTGAAAAATGTAACAAGATAATAACTACTATAATTAATAATAAAAGTAAATTAAAAATTAAATTTGAAATTATCTTTTGATTTCATGAAGTGGATAAGTATGGTTGGACATCTCAGAATAATATAATGAACAAGTAAAGATGGACAGCAGGAGTAGTAGTAATACTAATATTATGTAATATTATCCTTTTGCTATTTATTTTAGTATGTTTAATTTATAATTTAATTTTGAAAAATTTATTAAAAAATATAAAAATAAAAATATGGGGGTCCGGCAAGACCCGCAGCCTACATACGAATGGGTTGGCTAGCTATTTTTTAGCCTATTAAAAAAAAGGAGCGAGCCCAGCCTGACTTGTCAAATTCCAAAACCTGTAAAGGACTAACCCGAATAGGGTGGGCCGATCCATATTGACAATTCTACTTTGAACTGTGGTAACTAATAAGCAGAATATACAACATGCTACCATCCATGAATTGTGAACACCAAATAACTTGACCGTAATGAGACGACCCCTTTCAAAGCATGTAAATCATTTCACTTACTACTGCAAAGTTCGACACCGGGTAGAACTCCAAACCATAGCTACAACAAAAGTCAGGTGAAACTGAGGCAGATCAGTAAAACTTGATCATCATTCGTTCTGGTCACTGAATCCAACACTAAAACCATTAAATGCATTCACTTTCATAACTTGGCTCGTATGTAAAGTGAACTGAACAAGTAAACTGGGACTATCCACCTCATCTTCAAGCAGTTAAAAATGCTCTGAGGTTAGACTCTGCACCAACACTTAGATGACAATGATGTATTGACAAATATACCTAGGGAATGAGGGGTTCCACAGTTGCCTCCGCCATACAAGAAGGAAACAAGAACCTCCTGTTAAACTCCAGACGCCACTGGATGTTGAGTTAAGGATGAGAGTGATATATAATACAGAGACAAAATGCAACTTATTAGAAAAGCGTCCAACTGCTTATCCAGCCTATGTTATGTAGTAGCCGCCTAGATAGTCAGGGAAAGGTGCACCGGTCACATAATCAAACCCTTCAATAGCGGGAACAGTTTGATTTGGAGCAGCAGGCACGTTAGTAGCAACATCCTTTGAGTTGGCCTTGCCTCTGCCTTTAACAGAGCGCTTGTTCTCCAAAGGAAATTCAGCAGAGAGCCTTCCCATTTGCTTTTGCAAATCAGCAACTGATTCATTTGTTACTTTCCCTTTTGGACTCTTCTTCCCATCAACAAGTTTCAGCTCCAATCTGTACAAGGCCCATGCGTCATACTTGTTGATCTCATATTCATACAGATGCCATTCCAGATTTTTCATCGGCTGTGGATCCATATAGTAGGATCTCTTCAGCCCTCCATAATCATTCATCACTTGCTTCCTCGACTCATGCCACCCTCGCCCGTTATAATCTGGCAGTGATCTCTGCTTTCTGTTTCCACTTTCAAATGCTCTTCGAGGCTTATCAAAGAAAAGCCATTCTCTGATTGTTTCACCTTCAACAACTTCCAGGTCAAAAAGCTCTGCAGAAGCACAAGCAAACAAATTAATATCAGATTTTCAATTTTTAAAAATTAATATGTCAGATTTTACAAGTAAAACAAAAGAGGAATAAACTGATCTTGTATATGACATCCAGCAATTAGAAAAACAGAACTGTCTTAGCATGCTAACCTGGTGCATTCCAAGGGGACTTTGCAGTGGCAGCACCCTTACATTCTGGAACGCCGACATCTTTCCCTTGTGCTTTTGCACTTAGAGCTTGGAAAAGCAAATTATCCTTCAAGCCAACACCCATTGGACGAACAATGGGAGGTCTTCCAAGACAACCTTCAGTAGGCGCAAGAGCAGCATGATAGTCGCTGCAGTAGTCATGAGACTTCTGGCACCAATCTGACCCCATAGCAGGTCGAGGACAGTCCCAAAGTGCACACTTAGGTCCCAAGAAAGCAGAGGGTGGAGGGCTGATCTGAATAGGAGGCAAATCATCCTCTAGACAAAGATTTAAAGCATCAAATCCAAACTGATCAAAGTCTTGCTGCAGATCAAAAGACTGGTAATCTAATTGCGTTCCAATGCCTAGGTTGTTAATCCCTGCATTGTTGACCACTAACGGCGTACTTTTGCATTGATCAATCAACTGGTAACCCTGCTGCTGCAGCACCGGAGTTGCATTAAAACCCTGTAAAAAACACATCACTTAACTAGTGAGGATTCATTGATAAAACTAGTGGTGAATCTGGTAAAAGAACAAAGACTTCAAGAAAAGCTAAATGAAAAAGGATGATCAATAAGTGTCAAAAAGGAGTGACAATCATTAGAGCATGAGGCTAGAAAAAAAGAAAAAGTTGCCAAACAGATGATTAAACTGAAGCAAGAAGTAAAACTTCCAACAAAACAATCAGTCATAACACAACACGTTGTGAGGCAAAACTAGGAGGAAAGCATTAAACTGCAAGATACCAAGCTAGCTATATCAAGAAGAAGATTAAAGTGGTCATTAGTCAACTTTGAGCAAAAAGGAATAAGAAACAAACAGCAAATGGTACGAATAGATTTATTTAACATATGTATCAGAGAGATAACTAAGCCTCTGTGAACTTTGCAAAACACAACTGGTCCAGCTGGGACTACAGGAAAAATATCCTGATAGGTTAAAGGCCAAAGGAAAATAGTCTAGGTATCATGATCCTTTAAATACTGAATCCACAATAGAGCAGAATGGATACAAAGGATACATAAAGCTGGCCCTAACTAATATGGTGAGACAGTTGATTGACTGTTGTGTAATGACGGACTAGGGAACACTGAATAACATTCACAATTTCCAAATGTTGGGATACTTCAAAAAGCACTTTCTTGGATAAATCTCCATTAACAAATCTCCATTGTCAGCATACACTCATCAACTAGCCCAACATGGTAATAGAACTTAATATTTTGTGGTTCAAATAGAAAAATCATTTGGACCAAAAACCTAACCACAATTCAGAACCTACAAATAAGGGTGTTCCACGGAAAACCAAAAAACCGAATCAAACAAAAGAAACTTTTGGTTTGATTTGACTTTGATTTTGATTTTTAATTTAAAAAACTGACAAAATTTGAATTGGTTTTGGTTTAAAGCCAAAGAACGAAAATTGTAATTGAGCACGCACACACGTGTATGTATACACGCACATACACACACATATATATGTATATTTTTATATAAAATTTTGCGTACATGTTAATCTCATGCACTCTTGGTTTATAATATAGGTGTTTGCCTTTACTTTCTAGTTTAATTTATAATTTCTATTTTGATAATGATAAAAATCTATTTCATGCTCTTTAAAATAAATAGCTTATCTTGGAGTTCTCTTCATCATTGTTTAATTCAATTATTATCAAGATATATATCTTGGTATGATATATCATAACTAGGTCTTCAATTTTTTTGCCAAAAAAATAAAAAATCATTGTAATCAATTTTATTGGAATGGCTAAATTCTTGGACAATGCATACAAATTTTTTTGGAGGAAACTAATGTTTATAACTGATTGAATATATATATATATTACATTTGATTTGGTATGTTGTCATATATTTTAAATACTGAAACCAAATGTACCGGAAAAAAGGGACCAAAACTAAAGAGATGAAAACCCGATTTAATTGATTTGGTTTGGTTACAACATCTGAAAACCCAATTTATTTAGTTTGGTTTCCTTTTAGAGGAAAACCTATGCAAACTGGACCATGAACACCCTCAACCGAAAAGTTTTCCGGGGATAGTAGATCAAAGAAACTAATGAAGGCGGTAGTAGATAAAATTTTATACAACAGATATTAGATTCAATTTACAAAAAGACACATGTTTCAGATGAGCCGAGGGTTTTAGGAAACAGCCTCTCTACTCCTATGAGGTAGCGGTAAGGTCTGCGTACAATCTACCCTCCCCAGACCCCACTTGTGGGATATCACTGGGTATGTTGTTGTTGTTGTTGTTACACATGTTTCAGATATTACCAAAATAAGCACCTACTCTACAAGAACATAAGACCTATAAATGTAATGAAATTCCACACTATGGTCTACCAGGACAGATACATATTTCACATATCAAGAGACCATTTTTCTGTTGACAAGGTAAATAATGTTACTTACATTGGGAAAGCACCGACATACAAGAGGTATACTAAACAGGAGAGAGACTACAAAAGAGGAAAAAAAAGTAATGATTACAAGTAGGAGCATAGGAGTGCACAAATGAGTAATCAAAGACAAAAGGCAATTCCTCAAATGCACAACATCCTTTTTTAATTTCAACAAGTGTTCAGCTATTTCTCTCTCCATACTACCCACATAAGAGCTAGACGAGCAACCTCCCATGCCCCGTGTTATCTTCCCTTGCTTCTAATCAGCCAGCAGTATAACACATAACACATCTCTGAAAGTGTCTCATATCAACCATTGAATCCCAAAATAATTCAATACCACCCTCCACAGATCCAACTCATATAGCACCAGCTAACATAAGTAACATTTCTCTTCTCAGATTCTCAGTTATCAAAATCGCTCCTTGCTGCCAACCAAGTAAAAAGCACACCTTCCAGGGTGCCCTAGGAATCCATACTGAGAAATGTGGATTTGTATGGAGAATCAACATTTGTATTACTATATAATAAGAACTTAAACACCCCAAAAAGAAGGTGCTAAGTTTACATCTTTACCAAATCAGCTAAAAGTAAAAAAGAAAGAAAAAAAAAAAAAAAAAACTTGTCCAAAAACCTATATTCTTATACATTGCCAATTAAGTCAACAAAATCCCCCCCCCCCAACACACATATTCGATCTGTTTACACACACACACAGAGAGAGAGAGAGAGAGAGACGCCAAGACAAGTCATCCTAATTTTCTGAATATAAATACTAGTTCCTTCTGAAAACCTAGCATTCCTTTCTTTTCCTACAATCCAACAAATGCAAGCAAGGATGATCTTCCATCATTCCTCCTCTCTACCTCTCTTCCCTACATTCCACCTGCTACTTAGCAGCCCAAGAGTAGACCAGTTATGTTGTATGGATAGAGTGTTGGCCAGTTAAGAACTCGCACGTTTGAAAGATGCAAGTAGCGGAAATGAAGATGTTGTGATGGATGTGTGGACATACGAGCAGGCAGTGGATTAGGAAAGATGGTATTTAGAACAAGTTAAAGTAGCCTCCGTAGTGGACAAGATGAGAAAAGTGAGGCTGAGAAGGTTCAAGCATGTGAAGAGGAAATACATGAATACCTCAATGTGGAGATATGATATGTTGGCTATGAATGGTTACAAGAAAGTAGAGATAGGCCAACAAAGTAGTCACTCTTTTCTGTCTTGACTCAAAATGAACCCGTTCGTCATGTGCGACAAAGTTGTCCAAGTTTGACAACTAATGATTCCAGTTCAGAATTTTTAAATTTTTTTCAATTTGCAATAAAGAGCCAACTATCAATCTAGCTGGGACGATAAAAGATAGACACTTAAGTCAAATTAAATTTTAAAAAGACAATAGTCTAGCAATACACAAATTACAATGAAATCAGAACTCCTTGAATACATAATCAACAAATCGCATTCTAAAATGGATTTGGGAGAAGGTTCATTCTGTTAAAAATGATACCAGTCAAGAGTCCATCACATACACAAGATAATCGCAAGGAAAATAGTTACCTCCTGAAAATCAGTAACATCATGTTTTTGAGCATCAGGCTCAGGCTTAGCAGCCGCTAACGCGCTGGTAGCATCATCTTCCTCCTCGCCAAGCAGCAGCCTATACAGGTCTGATGAGATACGGCTTCCTCCCTGCACACCATATATTAAGATACACTCACGACTAGTATCTTCATGTGCATTAAAACTATATACAGACGCTTGACCACAGAAACATATGCAAAACACCAGTATCCACGATAGCACACAACTACACCATAATGGAGGCACCAACACAATTACACTTAAAAAGTGTGTATTAGATCCAAAAAGATTATAAGCATTTGTTCAAGATGCTTCAACCAACCATAACATTAGACATCACAAACACGCAGGACATTGTGGACAGTAAAGGAAACTAAAACCACTTGGCACACCCCGCT
Organism: Solanum medicagineum; assembly: GCA_026153255.1. Classification (NCBI taxonomy): domain Eukaryota; kingdom Viridiplantae; phylum Streptophyta; class Magnoliopsida; order Solanales; family Solanaceae; genus Solanum; species Solanum medicagineum. The sequence continues at coordinate 14,667,320 of JAPFFP010000046.1, forward strand.
AGAGGGGCATAGGGTTGGTTCTTGCCTGCAAAGAAGAGGCAGGGGAAGGCTCATTGAGCTCAGCCTTCCACTCACGAAGCATCTGGTGGACCTGCTCTTCAAGCACCCCAGCATCATAAGTTCGACTTTCTTTCCTTGCAGATTGCAGGTTAATGAACATACCCTGCAGATCATCAACACGGTTTTTCGCCTTGTCCTTGAAGAGCGCACTGCTCTTCGAACCCTTCCCCATTCTAGTCAAACAGAACAAACCCCTCAATTCTTCACCTGCAACAAGCCAAAACATTCTTAGCTTTAAAGTTACCGTCATTATATGTACCATTCCACCATCAAGCACAACACATAAGCCGAAACTAACCAACAAGATCACATTTGAGATTTCACGTTAGAAAAAGCAATAAAACCCCACAAAAAATCCAACCTTTGCAGAGAAAATCAAGTATTAAACCCGAACTGAAATTCCCAAATAATCAAACATAAGTAACAACCAACAAAACTATCCCACTTTGCACCGCCAAAACTCTCGCAAAACCCAAATCAGAAAAGACAAATTCTCTCGATTCAACCCCCCCAAAAAAAAAGTAAATAAAGCGATCTTAACGGCAGAGAATCCATTTACCTAACCCTAATCACGAGAATCAAACGAACAACAGCAGCATCACAATCGACTAAAAATATTCTGAAGGGAATTTAACACATACAAAGCAAGGTTAAAAAAAAAAGAATAAAAATGGAAAAACAGTAGACAAATAAGAAAAAAAGAGGCGAAATTGGGAAAGTCAAACAGGACAATTGTCAACAGGGGAGATGAATTGGACTCATACCGGTTATCGGAGGCTGAGTAAGGAGAGATTGCGGCCTCTGGACAGCGGAGAGAGAGAAAGAGTAAGACCTGATTTTGGGTTTTGATTCGTCTTAGATTTTCTCTCTCTACGTATATATATCCCTCGAAATTCGATTCTGATTAATAGACTGGTTTATACATATTTCTATTCTATATCCAAAACCCTTTACAAAAATAAAAATAAAAAATAATAGTAGCCATCTACGCGGCAGTTGTGTTAATTAGGTTAGGATAAACTAAATTAAATTCAAATCGATACTTATATCGAACAATGACAAAATCAATCTCGATCAACTTAAAATCACCTCTAAATAGTATCAAAAATTTAGACATAAAATTTTGATATGTTAAGTCTTTTGATATATAATTCACTTAAAACAATTCAAACGTTTATAGTACTTTGAAAGTTTTAAGAAGAGGAGCCATTAATGGATAAAGTGGGAGGAAGCAATGGCCGAATTATCAATTCGTCCATTTTTTTCAAATAAATTAGCCCAACGATTCTTTTGTGTAATTAGTATTTATGTGTGAAATATTTACATACACATGATAAAATTAGTGTCCACATGCTAGGTGAGTCATATTGAAAACATATATATAAAAAGTAAAAAAAATAAATGCTCATGTAAGGAAGTGTGAGAAGTTGATTATAGCAAGAATTATGAGAAATATAAATAGATTGAAAAAAAAATGTGGGAATGTGAATGAGAAGGACAAGAGAAAACTTTTAACACTGAAGACATGATTCAGATAAAAAGGTGTGGAGGTCAATAATCAAAATAGAAAATTAGTAATTAACGGAGTATTATCGCACTTTATACATATGGGAGGGAGGGAATCTAATACCCTCTCCTCTTCCCTTATTAGCAGTATTATTTGTTAATCATGTCATTGTTTATTTATCAGTGTATAATATTATTACTATCTATTTACTTCATTTATTTTGTATCTTACTATTTTAATGTTTTATATTTTTTTTTGCAATGTTTTACTTCGAATTGATGATCCATCAGAAATAATTTATCTATTTTATAAAAATAAAAATAAAATCTTCGTATATTTTATTATTTTTAAATTTTACTTATGAAATTATATTGCCGAAATTTTTGCATTGATATTTGACTATCATGATCTCTTGTCATATTTATTTATGCCTAAATTGATACCACTTAACCAAACTTGAATAAATTTATCTCTTATTGCTTAGAAACTCGTTTTAAACTAGTTTCTCGATCAACCATCACACATTTCTCATGTTGTTGTATGTAATTATTTTCCAACAACTTAATAATAATATTCATTTGACGTGAATAAGTTAAGAATAGACATCAAAGTGAATAAAATGTGAACAAAGGAAATTCTAATCAGCACAATATAAATGTTGAAATAATTAATATTTTATTTTTAAATAAAATTTTAATAACGAATTTAACTTTATATCTATCAATGGAACCATCAATGTTTCCTAGTTTCTAATACAATGGTGCTTTTAAAGTAAAGAAAAAAAAAACATCTAACTTATGCTTCATTCTGAAACATAATCATTTACTACTAATAAATCTAGCTCATCGAGACAAATTAACAAATTCTAACTATTATTTTATAAATAGAATTTATTTAAGCTTTTACGACTTCTTTTCAAAGAGGCGTATGAAGAGATAAAACTTGTGTTAGAAAATATTATAGAATCATTAAGGATAAATAAGATACCTTCATACTTTCAAATATTGCATGTTGGTGGATAATGTTACCACAGCTCACAAGTTTTTTTTTTTTCATTTTTTTGAGGCATCCTATTTTGTAAATGGCCAGATAAAATAATTTCATCCCAAAAACTGTCAGGAGCAAAAAAACTGACGATTTTTGAAAAAAAAAAAATCCATTATTTTTAATTTTTTTTTTTTTTTTGGATGGGCAAGTAAAAAGGGAGGAACAGCAAGGCAAAGAAGGCATAAAGGGCACACCCCACTATCCATCTTCAAGATTCCCTCTAGCATGATGCCACCCATCTCTATATGATGGAATTGTACTGTGCTAAAGGACAAATATTGGTTTTTCATTTGTATTACATTAGCTTTTGCAAAGTAAGGAGCATCTGGTCATAATGTCACCTCACCAGAATTGAACATTACAGAACATGGCTGAACAAAATCTCCAAATCCAACATTTCACAAATTTTGCATCTTATGATGCTGTCTCTTAAGCATGTGGTGTTAGACATATCTAAAACACAGGCTATGGAACTCTTGCTTCATAGCCTGATCACATCAATGGAAATTTTCAAAAGATTCAACTTCATTTTCAGCAAGGAGCCTAGGCTTCTGGTTTACAGAAGGCATATGATTCTTGGCTCCAAAGAATGAGAAAATAACTTTCATTTTGCTGTCAAAACTTCACACAATAGATCATGCTGGAGTCGGTGACTTGCCTTCTTCAATGTGAGAAGGCCTTAAATTGAACACTCCAGCTAGTCCTCGTCCCCTTGCTAACTGTTCAAGCTCTTGAATTTTGCTTTTCAGGCTCTCCACCTCTCGTGACAATGCGTCATCTCTTTCCCTCATTTGCTGAGAAAACACACGAGGATCTCAAGTATAGCTCAAACAAATTTTAAGAAGGATAAATTTCAGTTCATTAGAATAGCTAATAGAGGTTTATGACCTCAACCCATGATGTAATAGAACAGAAAAGGCTTGTTTCAAACAGAATTAATAAAATTCAAAGCAGCAAATTACAATAGTTCCTTCCGCTGCTGTAAAAATCCAAAATGAGCCAGGTAAATTCGGGTGCCTTTACAGGTTTAGTGATAGAAATAATATGTAATTAAAGGGGTATTCGGCGCATCCACCTGTTTTCTCTAAGAGATGTATGCAAGAGTAATGATGGATGTGGCACAAAATTGGTCCGTTATTTGGCAGATCAGAGGGACTAGATCACCAGCCGATTAACCCAAATATGCCTGCTTTACTGGACTCATTCCATGAAATTACATTGAGATAGAAATAAGTAACCATAAACTAATTTATAATAATAGTAATACTCCCTCTGTTTCAAAAAGAATGGTCTAGTTTGACTTAGTACGGAGTTTAACAAAATAAAGAAAAATTTTCAATCTTGTAGTCCTAAATCAAAGTTATGTCAAATGTATTAAAATACCTTTTAATCTTGTGGCCTTAAACATGCCACGTGGAAGTCTGAAATTAAAGTGCGGCCAAAAAAGGAAATAGGTCTTTCTTTTTTAAACAGACTAAAAAGGAAAGTAAATCATTCTTTTTTAAATGGAGGGCGTAATAATGATAATAATAATAATTATTATAAGCAATAATAAGAATAGTTTACCCAGACCCCACTTGTGGGATTACACTGGATATGTTGTTGTTGTAATAATAAGAATAGTTTAAAAATGGACCTTGTCTAACTCAATCTCAAAAGTTAACTCTTTAACAATTATAATTAGTAAGAGATGCAAAAGTAGATGTTTACTGAGATAACTTCACAGGAACAGCACACATACTTTTAGGAATGTTCAGTGTTTTTGGTTTTAGGTGATACGAAAGAGTTTGTCAAGACCAAACAAGTAACCAAAGAATTAGAGAGACTACCTCCAGCTCTTGCCTGCGAAGTTCCTCTTTTTTAGCTTCTGATCGAGAACTTCTCTGCACCTCAAAATAAAGTGCAGCAACTGCAACCTGTTTCAGCAATTTAAGGAAGTAGCCACAGCACAAATTAGCCACAGAAAGGTGTTAGATGCAAGATACCAAAGCCAAGTATTGTTGCATCACTCCAGCCTAACAACCATTATTAACAGATTCAACCAAATACAGTGATGCCCTCCATGCTACACTATTCATGATTCATTACTGTGTCACTCACAAGAAATTGACGAACAAGACAGATTACAATTGCACTTGAATTGACAAATGAAATAGATTTTTTGTTACTACCTGTTGTTTCCTATACTTCAATTATTACATTATTTGGTTTTTGTTACTGTTCCTTGTTTTTTGAATGCTATATAATATTTTCCCTATTTTTTGTTATGTTCTTTTTACTTTTGTATTTTTCTTTTCAAACAGCTTCGATATACCTTACTTGACTTGAGGGTCTTTCGGAAACAACTTCTCTACCATTATGAGGTTGGGTAAGTACTACGTTCGCTCTACCTTCCCCAGATTCCACCACCTGTGGGATTACATTAGTATGTTCTTGTTAGATAAAGCAACTGGAAGCCACTCATTCTAATTCAGATTGTGTACAATTATGAAATGCTAAAGTAAAGCTTCCGGTTTTGTGCAAGAATAATAGACTTCCAGTGGTCAAAATCAATGCCACTTACATGAAGCTGAAGATTTTTTAACACTTATATGAAGTGGAAGATTTTCCCACTTGTGGGATTCCACTAGGTACGTTGTTGTTATTTTTATATGAAGTGGAAGATTGTTTAACTAAGCAGAAATAGAAGATTAGAGTGGTTCGCCTTGAAGATGCTAACTATTCCTGTAAGCCTGAGACATGAAACCATAGACATGATAAAAAAAGATGGAAGTAAGAAAAGGGTATGATTTGATGTGGTAGCTGGTGACTGTTAGTGGTCCAAGGACTTCCGAAGTCAACAGAGGTGGATGATAAATGCAGAAGAAGAGTACATGTACACCTACAGAAGGATACTTACTTTTGCTATTGACAGATGGCACCACTAAGAATCTATTTCCAATAAACAGTGAAATATGTAGGCTTCCTACTAAAGACACCCCTAGCTTATAAGTTGCAACACGGTAATGTTTTAGGTATATTTATCTCAAAGGGAGATATTATGGCTGTCTTCAATATAATATATCGTGTTCAGTATGATCAAAATTTAGCATTGACCACTCCTAAAAATTTAGAAGAAAATATATTTCTTGAGAAATTTGAAGTAAACTAAAGTAAAGGAAAACAAAAATCATGTTCTTCCATTTGTTTATGTGAAAGAAAATGGAGTTTTAGAGTAGAATTTTTTTTCCAAAATTGAGAGTAGGGTAAGGAGAAATGAGAAGGGGATTACAAGGTGGGGAATCGAACCCTCACCAACAATGAGAGTTCAAATAGCCAACCAACTGAGCTACTAAGATTCCCCGGAGTACAACTTATTTGCTTTCAAGTTTCCTAAATATTTTTCTAGGACTTGACTTGAAGTTAAGTCTTTCATGTAAGAGAGTTTTTCATTGCTTGCTAACTAACTGCCCATAAAGTGTAAATGATTATTATCGGTACATTCCTTTCCCTTTCATAGCAACAAAGGATACCTCAAAAAAGAAATAGATAAGCACTAGAGCTGAGGGGTTCAAGTGTTACTCTTGGTACTTTCTTTTTCCTTACTTAGCAATCCATGATAACTCAAAGAGAATGAGATCATCACTAGAACCCAAAAGTTCAAGTCTAACTCATGCAAGAAAGCTGAAACGGAACTCAACACACAAACTTGGTTCAAGACTTTGTCGCACAACCAGAAAGTGCAGTCAGTGTAAAATGTTGGTTAAACTTATACCTGAAAACTTTTTGCTCTAATATTTCAGAAAATAAAAGAGAAAATATGGTAATGTTCATCAAGCAGTATTAGCTTTGACAACCCAATAGTGTGAAATCAGAATTGTGAGGAACAATAGGTTAGGCCTTCTAATTTTAAGTCAATGTAATGGGCTATAAAGGATACTATTTGGACAAACATCTGAAAGAAACTGATGAGAGACCCTGGACTGCGAAATTTTTCCTTTATCTTCCATTCCAACCATCAGTACACCAAAACATGTTCAATCAACACACTTCCAACATTGATATAGTCTTTAAAGTGGGTATTCAGCATGGTAAACAATTTCACAAATATAAATAACTCCAAAAAAATCATTCACCTGAGGTCCATCATAAGAAAGCCTCAATTTGGTGTTGACAGCACTTATCATAATTCATAGGAACTACTAAGCTTCATACAGATCACCCAAAGAAATATGCTTCAATATTTTGATGATCATGTAAAATTAGTATTGTTTAATAGCAGTTGAGTTAGGAGCTACTTGCTCATGCATGATCACTCAGAGTAATACTCGTACACGAATATATCAATACTGCAGTCAGAGTGAATATCATGTTTTAAATGCACAAGAATTCAAACCTTAGGGCTTAGAGTAGTTAGCAAAGTGTACGCTCTTGTCAAAACAATAGATATGGGTCAGTTAACAACCAGAGGAAGCTTAGATAACTATCTAGCCATGTCATTACAGAGACAAGTGGGAAAATTGGCAATACCGAAAAGACAAAAGCCTCCCCTAGAAGGTCAACAGCAGCTTGAACAGCCTTTTCTTCATCCAAAGGCCGTATCTCCACATTGGTTGCATGACCATATAACCGCCTCTGCATTGTTGTTGTCATCCGGTGGTTTGCCTGCTTCCACCAATGGATTTGTTCAAAAGATGAATTTGAAATGCTAATTGTATTCAAAAGATTATCACACGAAGGAAAAAGTTTCTGATATATGGGTATTTGCATCTACAAACGAAGCATAAATAGCTGAAATAATGTAGTGAAGCATAAAGTGAAATGCTCAGAGGAGGGCATAGCATTTCTTGCATTGCATTATTGGGGGTTTAAAGAACTAGAGAGCAAGAAAAGTGCGTGGACTTATTAAGAGTAAAGAAGCAAATGCAACAATCAGCTATTAAGAGATGACAAACACTTTCGCCTTGGTCAAACTGCACAAACATTCCTCAAGCAGAACATGAGCCACTCTTAACAGGTATCGCAAGATGTAACCAGCGGATCATCCATCCACCTAAGTGAATCTTACCAGCCCCTCAATTCAGAAACTAGAAGTGCTAAAAAGCAAAGCACAATTCACCAAAGTTACAACCAAAAACAAAAATGATAACCAATATTCCCATGTGAAATAAATTGGCATCTGATAATGGTTCCATTGCATGTTGTTTTGTGAATGAGGAATTATGCAACTGCATTATTTATGCTCTTTCAATAACTCATAACTAACTAATTTCGATGTGTGACTATAACTAACTAACAGGAACAGTAAAATTGTAAAATTCCAGGTAGTTCACACGACATAAAACTTATGCTCTTGTCAATTGAACTTTTCACTGCTAAAGTCTAAAACCAGCCACACAGCAAACTCTTTCCTTCCAGCACTCTACTCATATGTAAGTACTACAATTATTACACCACCAGTTCGAATAGCCCCAGTTAGATTCTTGGAATGTGATAAACCAGCAACAGAACAACCCTTTTGCTGAAAAGGACTAAGATCGTTTATTGCTGAATTGGAAATCTATTCCTTTTCCTCAACCAATTCAATTGTGTCAGCCTTGGTCTAACATTTTGTTATGAGCTGGCTGGACAAAGATGGATTGAAGGTCAGATAGATTTGAGTTCAAGTGGCACAGCACCTTATGTGGTCAACAAATCTACACAAAATATGAAGGCGTCACACACATAAAAGTTGGAAACTTTGCTAGTACTAGCCCTACTCCTAACCCAGTCATTCTTTTCGGAGTGGAGGGGGCAGAAGAAATGCACAATTTATCCCCTCTTCATTCTAATTAGCTATACGAGATTTAGATCAAACTCGTTCGTATTTAATCAACAATTTATCGTTTCATCAATAAAGAGGATAGATAATTAGACATCGTTTCCAGGATAATGGGAATTACCTGGGCGATGCTGACGATTACGTTACGGAACTTGGGGTGCAGCCCAGCTTGTTGCTTGAGCCTACTGGCAATGGGTTTGCTCAATGTTTTCAATGCAAGTGTCCCAAGCTTCAATAGAGGGAGGACCATTATTGTATCAACAATTTCTCGATCTGGGCAATTCTAAAAGGAAACCAAACAACATTGAATGCGTGCGTTTCTACAAGTAGTTATTCATGAAATAGTAAGTTGACCAGGGCTTATTTCTTGAGGAATAAGCTAAAATGCGAGTGGGGTTAAAGTGAAGGTTCTTTCATGGAAGCTGGAAGTCAAATGCAAATGCCTGTCAATAAAATGACGAAGATGTTTGACCGGAGATTTACAATATTATACTACGGTGGATGATTCTTTTGACTTCTCTCAATTGATTGGTCGATGGCTGAAATGTCAAAATTAGAGATCTTAGGTTAAAATTGTCTCCGGATAACTTTACTTTTAAATTAAAAAGTGATAAAAAAAATTTAATCTTAAACAAATAGAGCTAAAATATTCCTCGGAAATTTTAATTAGAAAAATATCACTTCGTTAAATTTTTAGTTCAAAAATATCCTTCTCTCTAATAGAAATACTTAGAATATAAATACATTTCATTAATTTTCAGCTCAAAAGTACTCATCTATTAAAATTTTAAAATTATCATTTAAGATATTCTTTTTCCACTAAAAAATCAACCCTAATCCATCTTTAAATTAATTTTGTTACTCATCTGAGTAATACATATTCTTACAATATTCTTTTAAAAAAACTTTCATTTATAGTTGCAATTAAATTTTATTTTGAAAATAATAACTTACGTTGATTGTGTTGTATTGCTAACAGGAACACGACAACTTCTATACAGGGCTTCAAAAATTTGCAAAGTAATCTTATTGAACTCAAAAAATCGACGTTCAGGATGAAGAAGAAGAAGCCAACGATGACAACAAGTATGACTCAATGTATCATTTAGAGATCAATTTTTTGAGATATTTGCGAGTGAAGTGACAAGTCCCTTTCGATATGGAAAAGATAATCTCAAATCTAATATTCTAGAAGAAAATCTCTTAGGTCCCTAAATGGGGTTCCACCTGAACTGATCATATGACGCTTATAATCGACGTGGCATGCATGGTATCATTTTATTAGATATATAGAGGAATAAATTTTTCAACAGAGGGAGATTTTTAGGTCAAAAACTAATAAAGATGTATTTTGCTTTATTTCTGATAGTTAAAAGATTTTTTTAACCCTTTTCTGTTTTGTCGAAGAGGAAATATTTTTGAGCCAAAAATTTAACTGAGGGGTGTTTTTAGTCAACATATAATTGAGGAATATTTTTATTCTATTTCAAATAGCTCAATATTTTTTCGATACTATTTATATTCTTATTATATCTCATAATTTATTACAGTTGAAATAATTGCATCGAGTTAAATTTTAAAAGAAACTCATATAACACTTCATATAAGGGGACACGATGTTTCAAGAAAGTAGTTGATTTTTTAAAAAGATATTCTTTTACATGTATTTTTTTCGTCTAAAACTCTGTGGAACTCACATGACTCTTCTAATAAATGGTGAACAGACGATCAAAGATAAAATAGAAAGAACAATGTTATTTATACATTTGTGAGATAACATATACTAAGGACTATCTATATATAATAAGAACGACATAAAGAAAAGACCGGAAGGAGTACATACATTTTCCTATAAGTTTTGTCAAGATTAGTAATAGACCATTTTTTGTTTATGATGTTAAACTTCATATAAACCATACTTAGGTTCTATTTGGAAAGGCATATGGTAATTGAAATTTGTGAAATTATTAGAGTAGTAATTACACACCCTAGTAATTTCACTGTTCTGTTTGTTCGTCAAAGTGTAATTCTCATTGTCTTGTTTGGCTGAACAAATGTGATTACACAGTTAATTTAACAAATTAGATTTTAAATAAATAATACTATTACTTTTTTTTAATTTTATTTGTAGGCTACACAAGATCTAATTTACTATTATTACCATAAATTAAAAAACAATTCTCAAAAATTAATAAAAGAAAATATAAAAATTAAACACATAAAATAATTTATCAATGCATCAAAATATGAAAAAGAATAAAAAAAAGATTTTACTCTGGAATCTTATAATATTGCTAGAAATGAAAATGTTCAAATAAAGAAATGGTTGCCTTTTTATATTCTACATAAAAATATATTTAAAAAGAAACAATAAAAAATTTGATATCACATCATGTAATTATACTCAATTTCTAGCTCTTTCATGGGAATTGAAGAGTAAATTACACTACTTTAATTACATTCAATTTCACTCATATCAAGTAATTACTTGATCTAGTAAACAGGTCAAAGAATATAATTACATTCAATTATACCAATTCTTAATTACATGACGACTTTCCAAGCAGACCCTTATAGTTTAATATTGTAAATGAAATATTGTATTAGTTATATGTATATCATATAATAAAACTACATTTTTATGTTGAAATATAATTTATTATCAAGTACTTAACTACTAAATTTTGTACCAGGATTGACAATCAAACTAAACAATTAACAATCCCAATTAATTTTTTAGTTTTGATTCTGGAATCACAAAATTGGCAGTGTATATTTCATGTTTATCATTGATGCTCAAAACCCCTTAGGAAATGTGAGCCGTAGATGAAAATGGAATTGACGTGTCTGATTATTCACGAAACACAAAACAACCCACGTCACCGATCCGCGACTTAAGTATACCATAGGTCAATAACAGCCGTCGATTGTGCACTTCATTCACTATGAAATCAACGCACACGATCACCTTCAGTCCACCACGTCATCGATCCACTACACTAGAACAACCCCCGAATCTCGTCCGTCGATACAGTTTTGATTCTTCAACGGCCAAGATCAGTCCTCCTCTTTCCCTCAAATTTCTTTAAATTCTCC
>JAPFFP010000046.1:14691140-14712589 GCA_026153255.1 Solanum medicagineum
AGTAGATATTTTTGGAATAAATATATCTTGTAAATATTTAGTTCCTTATTAGGCTAGTGTCATGTCTTAATTGAAGGTTTAGTTTTGTATATATTCTGACTTTGCATATTGTGAATGGGCAAGGAAAATATTCTGCTTCTATCAAATACGTATGAAAAAAAAGGGGGGCAAGCCCACTAAAACTTCCGCAAGGGCCCGACCACAAGGGTCTTATTGTACATAACCTTACCTTGCATTTTTGCTAGAGGCTATTTCCAAGGTTTGAAACCGTGACCTCTAGGAGTAGTATTATTTATTTTACGTGTGCATCAATGGTTCTAAATATTCCATTTCTTTTAGAAGACATCTTCTTTTTAAAAAAAAAATAAATAAATTTGTGCAGAGTTCAAGATTGAGAAGGATCAATTTTATGACAAAAGCAATTTCCTTAGTTTGCACTGATGATGCAACTGTGCCTGTTCAAACGTTAATTCATTATCGTATGCCAACTCTAAACTATGTCATTATAGTAAATTGAAGCAACAGATACTTAATCAAGTTGATTCATGACAGCCTGTGGTACTCCTAATACAACCATACTTCAAGATCAAGACTCTAAAAGTCTTCGCACAACAAATATATTCTCCCCATCTCAATCTGTTCGTCTTACACTATTTTTGAAAAGGTGTTTTTTTCCCTTTTTTGGTAACTCTTTAATTCCATCTTGTACGTATCTTTAGTTCAAGACCATAATATAAAAATTCAAAAATCTTCTTTAATTTTTTAAATTTCTTGATAAATGAAAACCCCAAAACCAAATTGAGAAATTGAAATTCCATTTTAAAACTGCCAAAAGTTGAAAAAACAATAAAATAATACCACTTCTATTATTAGTATGTTTCTATTTTGAGTAACCTGTATATTTAACTGAATTTAACTTTTATACGTGATAGTACAAACATATAAAAAAACAAATACAATGCTAACCATAAGTCAGATCAATGACTTGGAAAATAAGGCTAGTAGCATACTGCAAACATGTTAACATACATTGATGAATTATTTTCTTATTTAATTTTAGAGAAGAATCAAACTCAAAAGGGACAAAACTAGTTAGTGCATACCCCCCTATCCCATTTTATGTGGTACCCTTTCCTTTTTGGGACTGTTCCAAGAAAAATGTCGCGTTACTCTAAATAAAAAATAATTTAACTTTAAAATTCTCCCTTTTACCCTTAATAAAATGATTCTCAACCAAACAAATATATAAGAATGAATTTAGACCACAAATTTTAAAAGTCTACCTTTTTTTGTTAAATATGGTATCAAGTCAAAGGATGTTACATAAAATGGGACGGATGGAGTATTTTGTATCGAAAGTCTCTTATATGTTCAGCTGATGATGGCATTGTTAGGCATGAATTTGAAGAAATTTTCACGTGGAGCAGGAAGTCAAGAATATAACTACTAGCTATGGGTTACTTATCAAAATTCTCTTGAGATTTCCATACAACTAATTGTTCTTTGCTACACATGTACGCAAAGTAGCTAGGCACCCCTTAGTATAAGAAGATATATAAAAGATGCAACTTGGAACTCTGCTTCTAGGAGGAAGAGAAGAAAAAGAATGGCTTTTCAAAACGAGTATCTTGATTTGTTGTTGGTCCCTAGTGGGCTCTTCATCATGATCACTTACCATCTCTATTTGCTTTATAAATACCTTACTATTCCTCATACCACTATCATGGGCTTTGAGAATAACGACAAGAGAGCTTGGGTTGAAAGAATCATGCAGGTAAAGTTTGTACGTATAGAAACGGATTCAAGATTTAAACTTGATGATTTTGAAGCTTTAATTAGTATTGAACATATAATGTGTTTTTGAAACTATTGAGTTCAGAATTTGGTATTTGTCGAAATTAATTGTGGGGCTACCTTTGCCTAAAGGAAGTCAATTAACACCCTGCCATCATAAAACTACACTGCATAGATAGGTCAATTCCACCCGAGATGAGGATATTGAGATGGATGCATGGACATACTAGGAGTGATGAGATCAGGAATGAGTATATTCGGGAGAAGGTGGGAATGACCTCTGTGGTAGACAAGATGAGGAAAGCAAGATTGAGATGGTTTGGATATGTGTAAAGGAGGTGTATCAATGCTCCAATCAGGAGGTGTGAGAGCCTGGACTTAGGGTTACGTGGTGGGATAGGGGTTGACCGAAAAGGTATTGGGGAGAGGTGCAACTTTATATTATCAGGGACAAGACCTTAGATAAAAAGTAGTGAAGGTCGCGAATAAGGTAGAAGACTAGCAGGAGTTGAATGTGGTCGTACCTTGTGATGGTTTAGGTTTTTTTTTATAGGATTAGTTGTGTCATTATAGTTATGTTGTTATTGCTGTTACATTATCTTGCTACTATTATTGTTTTTCCTTTGTAGATTTACATTGCTCCTTGTTTTAGCTGCTACGCTATATCTATTGTTTTTTCTTCTTTTACTTTGGATGGATATATTTGAGTCAAGAGTCTCTTGGAAACAATCTCTCTATCTCAATGAGATAGTGTTAAGATTTGCGTATACTTTACCCTCCCTAGACCCTACTTTGTGGGATTTCATTGGGTATGTTGTTATAAGTGAAAATCTTGATTTTGCCGCTGGTTGAATTTTAGCAATTTTCCATTTGTATCTCATGTTTGAGAGACTGGATTCAATTGAATTCATTGGATATAGGTTGCATCTAAGTTTGAGTATGTTTGTACGTAGAATGCATGCGTATACACCTCAATTGACTTCAGAAATTCTCAAATTATTTCTGCTGAATGTTGCAGGCTTCAGATAGCAAGACTATAGATACAGCTCTAAGTGTTTTAGGATCCAACACCAATGGAGCAACATTCTTGGCTACAGTTTCATTATCATTCAGCTCTCTCATTGGAGCCTGGATGGCTAACAACAGTCTTTTCAGTAGTGTACTAATCTATGGTGACACAAGGCCAGAAACTCTGTCAATTAAGTTCATAAGTCTCCTGATGTTCTTCTTGATGGCTTTTGCACTTTTTCTACAATCATCCAGATGCTTCATTCATGCAAATTACTTAATCACCACACCAGATACTGATATACCAATTAGTTATGTTGAATTGGTTGTGATAAGAGGAGGTGAGTTTTGGTCACTTGGGCTTAGAGCATTTTATTTTGCAACGACTATGCTCCCATGGTTTTTTGGTCCAATTCCCATGTTTGTTACTTCAATTGGGATGGTTTTCTTCCTCCATCACCTTGACAAAAACACAAAGGAATTGCACGATCATCGTTCTGGAAAAAGAAAGCAGTTTTACAAGAGAGTTGACGAAACTACAGACAGGGCAATTCTGCTTTAGGCCAAATTATTTCACCCTGGCTAGCTAGTACTAAATGAACTTTGGAACATAAGGAACTTACATGTTTAATTGTACAAAAATAGCAAATGCCATCATTTTCCTTGTAATATATTTGGTAAATATGTTTACTTATGATCAAAGCCATTATCATCAACTGTGAATATTACTTGTAAGACTATCTATTTAACAGCTTAAGCAAGAGGTTTATATTGACAAGTTTCTTTTGCAATAAGTTAAGCTGTGATAATAGTTCCTTTCAAGCAACATCAATTTTTTTTCCAATTTCATATACCATTTAAAGTCATCCAATCTCACAAATCTTCAAACAAAAACAGAAGAAAAGGGGGAAAAAGAACTTAAAAAATGGTATTCCAAAAAGAATACCTTGATCTTTTCTTGGTGCCTGGTGGATTGCTCATCCTGTTTGCTTATCATTTCTTTCTTCTCCAAAGATACATCAAGAATCCTCATACCACTGTCTTTGGCTTTGAGAACAATGATAAAATAGCTTGGATTCAAAAAGTCATGCAAGTAAGTAATAATAAATCTCCTATTAGCCCATAACGTTCCCGGTGTGTTCAAGCATTTGGACATGATTTGGTTGAAATTTTAAGTTGCGTCAAACATACTAAGATCTTTTGTTGTTTTTTCAGAGCGAAAACCGGGATGTTATAACAGCCTTAGATGTTCTGTCATCAAATAATTCAGGAGCAACATTCTTGGGAACTGTGTGTTTAACTCTGAGCTCTCTAATTGGAGCTTGGATGGCAAATACTTCAACTATATTTAGTAGTGAATTGATATATGGTGATACAAGGGCCGCCACCTTGTCCATTAAGTACATAAGCCTTGTTATATGTTTCTTGGTTGCATTTTCATGTTTTGTTCAATCATCAAGATGTTTCATCCGTGCAAATTACCTAATTAGCATACCAAATAGTGAAGTTCCTTCAAGTTATGTGGAATTGGCTGTGATTAGAGGAGGTGAATTTTGGTCTATTGGGCTTAGAGCTCTTTATTTTGCTCTCACTTTGTTACTATGGTTTTTTGGTCCAATTCCCATGTTTGTTACTTCAATTGGGATGGTTTTTCTTCTTAATTATCTTGACACCAACAACAGTCCATTGGTACAACATCATTCTTCCACCAACCTTATGGGAAATCATATTACTTGTCAGGTGAATTAGTTAAAAATTTAAATTTTGTAACTTTGAGATGTAATATCAGCGGGAAATCTTAGTAGTAGCTCAGTTGGTTGGCTACCTCAACTCTCACCTTGTTGGTGAGGGTTAGATTTCCCACATTGTAATCATCTCCCCATTTTCCCTTCCCCTACCCCTAATTTGAAAGAAAAAATATGTAATATCAGCAATATGAGTCAACAAAAAAAAAAAAAAGGCTCTCCTTTACCTATTACTTTGTAATACAAAAACTTACATAGACATACTACATATTAAAATAGCACACAAATTTTTATTGTATACAATTTGGTTAAAACACAACTTACCTTCATACAAGAAGTATACAATTATGCTGTTGTATGTATTTTGTGTATCATGTGTATATGTCTTTATATCCAGTGATACATTGGACCCATAAATAATCTTCATTGGGATCTACAAAAACAACATTATTCTTTCTTTCTTTTTGAGTTTTATTATGACATTGTAAGCAAAACTAATTCTAAAGTTCACAACACTCCCTCAAAATCAACATATAAACTCTAATAAATAACACTCAGTTCAAATAAATATTTTCTTTGTCTCATTTTATGTTACATTTATTTGACTTGACATAATATTCAAGAAAAAAAGACTTTTGAAACTTTTGGTGTAAATCAATTATTAGATATTTGTGTAATTGAGAATTATTTTATAAAAGGTAAAAAGAAAATTTTAAAATTAAATTATTTTTATCTAAAGTAAGATGACATTCTTTTTTGCCTCGACTAAAAAGGAAATAGTGTTACATAAAATAGGATAGAAGGAGTAATAACTTCGCCAAACTTTTAATGATTGTCAATATAGTTTACAATTGTGTAATCATTTCTTATGGTCATTATTTAAATACGGTTGAATTGTGATTACTTAATTGGATAAGTATTTCTTTGAATTTTTTCTCAAGTATGATTTTGAATTTAAAAAATCATCACTAATATATATTCTCTAATTGGGAACCGGATATGTTTGAATGAGAAAGAGAGAGGAAGAGAAAATTGAGAAAGCCTAATCCCTTACCTTTCCTAATATGTTGCTATTATTAATAAAGTGTTATTATATTTTGTAATTAAGTATAAGTACCTAGGTAGTTATACTTAGAACTTGACAACAAAATGAGTATTTGGTTGGTCGTTTAGGTGGAAACAAATCATCCCATCATGTACGTGACTTATCTCATCATTATAGTACAAATAAGGGAAAATTACGCAGATAGGATAATATATACAAGTTATTTAGCTAATATAGCTATAATTTGAAATAATTACATCTGGCGACTAACATCTTTTTATAATTACAGTTTGAGTTTGTATAGCGAAGTGTATTTCAAATCGTATCAAATATACAAACACTGTGAATTATATAAATGTTGCGCAAATTGTATAGCAAAATATACAAACACTGCGAATTGAATGGATAATTAAACATAAGTTGTAAGCGAAATATACAAACGCTATACAAAAACTACAAATTGTATAGCGAATTATACAAATGTGACTCACCAACACATCTCCCTCCTCATCCTTGATGCACTTCACTTGGTCCAAATCGCGAGCTTTCCTTTCTCTTACTTTAGCAAGCCTATACAATCTCTTGTCCCCGCCTTTGTCACTCAACTCTTCATAAAGGCACTCAAACACTGCTGACTTAGCATTCGTCACCGCCATCTTTGCTTCTGACTTGGCCGCCTTATAGATTAACTTAAGCTTTTATGTTATTCAATATCATGATTCTTGCATCTGCGCTGATAATGAGTAGCTAAATCCACAACTAGGATTGTGGGAACCATGAACAACTAACAAGTGGAAAGTGTGCATGCATGTATTAAGTAATTCTCTTCGGTTTTAATGCTTTTTAACGGTGTCCAATATTAGAATTCGCCTAGTGTTATTGACTAAATCAAAGTAGTAATGCATAGGAAAAGAGAAAAATTAGCATGACTCGTTTGATGTTTCTCGTCTAATCAACCAAACTGGATCAAGGGGAGGTTGTATTGGAACAATAGGTAAGGGTTAGTAATATCACACTATGAGGATGGATCAAATCATATAGTGAAATTTACCTCTCGCCTGGATCAAAGGGTTCTTTAAAGTTAACTTACCCTTCTGCGTAGTATGCACTAGAAAAGAATTCAATTATCTAGTAATGCTAAGTTAGGGAATCATGGGGAACACAATACCCTAGTTACTCGTCATACTGATTTCACACATATCTTAGTCTAGGAATTATTCCATAGTTTTTTTTACAACCCCCCCCCCGGGGAGATAAGTAGCTTAATCCATCCAAACTGCTTGAAATTCTTCTAAGTCTATGATATTCCCTTTGCGATTGAACCAAACCTCGTTTAGGTTATATATATTGACCATGACCACTTTAGCCTTTAAAAAGGAGGTGTAGCTTAGGTGACATTGATCTTAGGTGTATTTATACACCTAATTAGCTGAAAATACCGATAAATAGAGAAGAGTTAGAGGGTAAATCCATAGAGTCTAGATTGTTTAGTTCATTTTTCTCTTATTTTGCTAACACAGGGCCAAGTACGCCAGTTGGTTGTGTTTTTGCAGGATTTTGCTCTAACTGTGAAAGTCTAGAGTTATACTCGGATTTGAAGGAAGAACACAGCCTAGGATTCAGAAGATCAAAATTAGTGGGAGTAGCGAAAAAACCAGAGTCCGCATCGCAAACTTGGGAGGAAGTTGTGAAAGCTGAAAAATGAAGAAAAAAGGTGCGAAGCAGAAAAATGGGCCTAGTCCGCATCACGAACTTGTGCAAAAGTTGTGCAAAACTATCCAATCAGCAAAATGAGCAAAAACTCAGTGGACACAAGGAGTTCGTGTCGCGAACTTGAGGACATGAAGTGGAAAAGTCGAGTTACCAGATTTTTAATTATATTCTATCATAGACTTTAGGTTTTCACATGATTTTTATGCAAGAACTAAGGGAGAGATGACAGAGAACCTTTTTCTAAGGGTATTTTGGTTAGTTTAATCTTGATCCGTTGGTTTTTAATGTGTTTTAGACCATCCATTGTGTACGTAATGACTATGAGTGGCTAAGTCTCCATTTTCTAGGGTTGTAGCCACAGACGATGTTTAGTGCTTAATTTTTGACATCTAAGAATAGGTTCTTTTGATTATTCCTATACTACTTTCATCTATATTTCATTTCCTGATCAACTAGGGAGTAAATTAGTTGTTCACTCTAAATTCGAGATATGTTGGAGTGGATAGAACACACTAGTATAGAGAGCTTGTTCGACTAGGAAACTAGGTTGATTCGTGTAAGGGAGACATGTGACAACTACCCTTACACCTAGCCTGGTTCAATATACGGGAAGATAACAATAATACATTGTTATTGGTCTGTCCATCTCCGCTCAACTATGTTGTTAGGCAGTCAATAACGGTAGGCCAGCAGAGGCGTGCAACCTTGTTCAGGTAATTTAAACCCCGTGAATCAGTAATCAGGAACCCAGACATAGATAAACATTATTAACACTAAATAGAGTCATTGAGGCTACAATCATGGAATTGCTCTTTAATTGATATCTGGACAACAAAAACCAAATTAGTTTACAAGCAATTTAGTCATTTAATTTGTTTATATAACTCCCCAAATCTTTTTACTAAAAGCACTTCAAATGTGATAACTTGGATTAGTTGTTGATTTCATTTAAATCCCTTGGGTTCAACAATCCAAATCATGAATCAGGGCCACTTTATTACTTGTGAGACCACGTACACTTATGTGTGCTGGGGTGCAATAAGTTCTTGGCGCTGTTGCTAGGGATTTGAAACGAATAGGTTAATTATCTAAGTTTTCTGGTTTTGTGATGTTCGCTACATTTGATCTTAGTTGGGTTATTTTTGCAAGTAACTGAGTTATAAGCTAGAACATCAGGATTTGTGCTTTCGTCAATCGAAGAGGAGAGCAGGGGTATTGTTTCAAACGCCATCAATTGAACTCATCGAACAGGAAGATCAAAAAGAGGAGACAGGAGAATTTGATCCTGTTGGAGAGGAGATGGCGAACCAAAACCCACCTACACCAGTAGCACCGAGACCAACCGCACCGAGGCCAGTAAGGGATATGGCAATCCCGAGGACCACTATTATCACTAGCTGCTTTGTTAAGCCTGACCTCGGTGGTTGGTGGGAGCAGAAACAGAACATGGCCTAGCTATTACACTCTACTGGACAGTTCACTGGGCTACCACATGAAGATCAACAGGTCTATCTTCAGAATTTTCTAGAGATTGTTGGTACCTTCATTCCTGCGGGGGTGAACCATGACTATGTGAGGATGACCTTGTTCCCCTTCTCACTGTTGGGGGAAGCCCCAAGGTGGCTACAAATTGAGCCACCAAACTCAATCACATCCTGGGATGATTTGGCCCGTAAGTTCCTCACTCAATTCTTCTCGTCTGCCAAGACAACCAAACTCAGGAGTGAGATATTAAACTTAGAGCAGAGGTCTGGACAGGTTTAAAACTCTCTTAATCAATTGCCCACACTATTGTCAAGCTAACGAGGTACTGATCCATACCTTCATTGAAGGATTGGAACCCAATACCAAGATTCTCCTTGATTCAGCTGCAGGGGGACAGGATTGGAGAAGAAACAATGAATTGTATGCTCTACTCAATAGGATTGCTCAAGGAAAACCAAAATGGAATGGAGGATCCAGCAGATCGGACGTCCAAAAGTAGGTCGCTGTGTTAGAAGTTGATGGTGTAAAGCTCTGCAGGCTCAAATGTCGGCCATGCAGAACATGATAACCACGAACTTCAACAACCTAGCCTTGGGTCTGCAACAGCAAGCACCAATAGTGGTGGATAAGCAACCAGCCCCCGTCAATATGGTACAACAGCAACAAAATGGCTAGTGTGATTTATGTGGGGGAGGCGACCACACTGTTGAATCCTACGAAGCTAATCCGGAAGCAGTAAACTTTGTGGGCAATGCTAATAGGGTGGCTATCAAGGGTCCAGGAACTCAGATTACCCGAATTGGAGGAACCACTTAAAATTTCTCATGGGGGGAAATCAACAGAATCATGGGCCACCTCAACAAAGGCCACAGGGTGGTAATGCTTATCACTATCAGCCAGTGCAGCAGCCTGCAAGATAGCCTAAGCCAAACAATATGACTGATAGCGAGGTGCTGAACCAAATTATGGCAAACCAAAGCAGACAAGATGAGGATATTAGAAAGAATAAGCAGGATCTCTAGAACTTGGAGAAGCAGTTGGGACAGTTGGCTAGCTCAATAAATTCTAGGCCTCAAGGGGGCCTCCTAGGTAACAATGATTCCAACCCGAAACAAGTTAATGTAGTCAGCACTAGAAGTGGAAGGCCCTTGACTGAGTTGGTCCCAAAGAAGAAGGACGGGTCTGACCAAAATGTCACGATCCAAGCCTAGGGCCTAAACGTGACATGGAGAATGGGGAACCGAAAGGGACCCCAAATAAGCCTCTTAACATATCATTACACATCATTGGTGGTGGAAGCAATTAAGAAACATAATAAGAGTAGAAATAAGGGGAAAAGGACTAAAGGGATACTTTCATAACATAAGCATCAAAACAAGAGAGTCAAGGCTCAATAGATAACATGTTCAACAACACCTCTACCACATTGATAAGAGCGGGGGCCAAGAAAAGCAACCGGGCTCACCCTCATAGTCAATACATACATAATAGAAACATAGTCTTAGAACATAGTATGAGATCATAAACATCATCCCCGGAATGGAGGACTCGCGAAATAGCTTGAGAGAAATCGTACTAGCCACGTGGAGGAAGATGCTCAAGTGGGGCTCCGGTTCCTATATGGTGACATCGTGTAGGCATGGAGTATATGTTAGTGCGTTTGAATATACTAAGTATGCAGGATGCAATGCAACAAGTGATAAGCACCATAAACAAAATGCATAACTTAGCAAGAATAAGCATATAGCAATATGGCATGTATGAATGATGCTTGAAGTAAAATCATGCTTATATAGAACATAATACACGTGTAAGGAGAGATCATTTATAGTGAATATCCAAGGCCTACCACATCCTTGGAGAGGCGAATGAGGTACAATCCCCTCAATATGGTTGATGAGTTACAAACCCCTCAACATGGTTGATGAGGTACAAACCCCTCAACATAGTTGATGAGGTACAAACCCCTCAACATGGTTACCAAGGTAAAAAACTCTCGATATGGTTATCAAGGTACAAACGCCCCCTCTCCGATCTGGTTGCATAGGCCTACCACCTCCTGAGCTAGGCGATCGAGGTACGAACCCCTCAACAGGTTACCCGGGCCTACAACCCCCCGAGTGAGGCTTGGTCAATTCCCAACAATATAGGCATAATATCATATACATATGTTCCTTTCATCATCATAAAGTCATTCAAATGATAAGACATGCATTGGGCCTTCAATTCCTCAAGAAATCATAACCAGACATTTCATCAAACACTTGGCAGGTGTGTAGTTCTAGTGTAAAACCATGCAATTCAAGAGCGGAATCATGTTAAAAAATCAGTGTAAAATCATCAATAGATACTTGGTAACATCCTCAAACAATATACATCAAAACTCTTCATAAAATCTCACAATAGATCATAGATTCATAGCTCAAAACATGCTAAAAACAATCACCAATTTCATGAAACCCCAACATAGTGTGCAGTAAAATTCATAATAAGTAAGATCCATGAGTAAATCAACTTTAAATCATGCAATTTAGGCAAAAAGGAAGCTTGGGCACCATGGGTGAAAGTACTCAATGGTTGAAACCAACATACCTTATCTTTGGAGACTTCTTGATAGATTGGAAATGGAGACTTGAAACTTGAGTGAAATCCTTAAGATCTGGATGAGTTTTAAACACTTGAATTTTGAGATGAAATTATTGTCTAAGTGTTTGAGAGAGTATTTAGGAATGTCTTGAATGATATGAAGGTAAAATATAGCTAAGTATGGATATCTTCACGCATGGGAAGGCTTAGGCCCAAGACCTAAAGGCCTTGGACCGGACAGGAAAATTGGCATATTTTAACGCTGTGGCGCACCCTTGGCGCATCGCGTCAGGGGCACGAATCGTCATTGGAAATCGCATTTTTGTGATTTTTGAATTTTAACACGGTTGTCTAATATCGGGGTTAGACCCATTTCCCACTTAATTTGACCCCCTGATCAGGAATATAAAGTTCAATTTTTGATATCATGCACGGATTTTGAGATATAAGGAAATTATGATTCTGGGCACTTTCGAGGCACGTTGTCAGGCCATTTTTGGGGTCGTTTCACAAAGTACTGGACAGGATATTGCAGCTGGTAATCCCAGCCCAAAAGCTAATGAGGAAACTCCATTGCCAAAAGCTCCCACTCCATTTCCACAGAAGTTGAAAAAGAAGGAGGATGACTGCTTTCAAAAATTCATCGGGCTACGAAAACAGGTACAAATTAACTTACGTTTGATTGATGTTTTGCAGGAAATCTCGAAGTAAGCCAAGTATGTCCAGAACGTTATTGCAAGAAATACTAAGTGGGCTTAGTATGAGACTGTGGCACTAACAGAGGCTTGTAGTTCCAAAATTCTGAATAGATCACACTTGCCAACTAAGTTGAAGGATCCTGGGAGCTTAACTATGCAAGTAACCATTAAGAGCTATCTGAATGCAAGAGGGTTGTGTGCTATAGGCGTAAGTATAAACCTCATGCCTATCTCCTTGTTCCTGAAATTGGGGCTTGGAAGGCCGAAGCCCACCGCCATCGTGTTACAACTGACAGATCGATCTGTGGCAAGGCCACATGGTGTTATTGAGGATGTCTTGGTCCAAATGGGGTCTCTCATCTTCCTCTTGTACTTTGTCATGTTGGATTTTGAACCAGACCCTGAGGTCCCATTTATCCTTGGATGCCCGTTCCTAGCTACAGGAGGGGCTTTAATTGATGTTGCAGCAGGGAGGCTCACCATGAGAGCGCATGACAAGGTGGAGGTATTTGATGTATACAAAGCTATGAAACTACCAGCTGCATATGAATATCTGGAAGCCATCACAGTGACAGACACTACAGTTGTTGTAAGCCAAGTTGAGATCACAGACCCACCAGCTAGGGTATTGCTGAATCAAGGGCTAGTGGATGATGTTGAGGCCAAAGAAATCGAGAGTGTGCTGAACACTTACAATGTAAGCATGCTAAAGAAAAAGTCTAAGCCATTGAACACGGTGTTGGGACCACCACCCAAACTCTCAGTTGAAAAAGCTCCTCAACTAGAGTTGAAACCATTGTCATCACACCTTAGGTATGAATTTGTCAGTGAAAATAATACGTTACCTATAATCTTGTCTGCTTCATTGACTGCAGCCCAGGTAGATAATGTTGTGGATGTCCTGAAGAAAAGGAAGAGAACAATAGGTTGGCAGATGTCTGACATCCATGGCATCATCCTGACCTTATACATGCACAGAATCTTCATGTAAGAGGGTCACAAGCCAGTGGCCCAATCACAGAGAAGACTGAATCCGATTATGAAGGAGGTAGTGAAAAAAGAAGTAATCAAGTGGTTGGATGTAAGGATCATCTTCCCCATCTCAGACAGCAAGTGGGTAAGCCCTGTACAATATGTCCCCAAGAAAGGAGGGATGAAGTCGTCACCAATCAAAAGAATGTGTTGATCCCAACAAGAACATTGACGGGATAGCGTATTTGCATGGATTACAGGAAGTTGAATGATGCCACTAGGAAATACCACTACTCCATGCCTTTTATTGATCAGATGTTGAACAGACTAGCTAAGCAAGAGTACTATTGCTTCTTAGATAGGTACTCGGTATACAATCAGATCACCGTTGCACCCAAGGATCAAAAGACGACTTTCATATGCCCATATGGTAGCTACACTTTCAAATGCATGCCCTTTGGTTTGTGCAATGCACTCGCAACTTTCCAAAGGTGCCTGATGGCCATATTCCATGACATGGTGAAGGACTTCATGGATGTGTTCATGGATAACTTCTCTTTCTTCAGTGAATCTTTTGAGAGGTGTCTGCAGAATCTAGACAGAGTGCGAGCGAGATGTGAAGAGACTAACCTCATTCTTAATTGGTAGAAATGTCACTTCCTGGTTAAGGAGGGGATAGTCCTAGGACACAAGGTATCCAAGCGAGGGTATGCAAGTAGACAGAGCAAAGACCGAAGTGATAAATAAGTTGCCACCACCGGTGTCAATCAAAGGAGTCCAGAGTTTTCTAGGACGTGCGGCGTTCTACTGCAAATTCATTAGGGATTTCTCCAAGATTACGGAGCAGTTGTGCACCCTATTGGAGAAAGAGGTACCCTTTCACTTTGACGATTCTTGTTTGTAGGCATTTGAATTATTGAAAAATGAGTTGGTGGAGGCTCCGATCTTACTAGCACCTGACTGTGAGCTCCCATTTGAGTTCATACGTGATGCTAGTGATACAGCAGTGGGTGCAGTGCTATGGCAGTGCAGAGACAAAGTGTTCCACTCAATATACTATGTCAGCAAGACTCTGGATGTAGCACAAGGTAATTACACGATTACTGAGAAAGAGATGTTGGCACTAGTGTATGTGTTTGAAAAGTTCCGAATATATTCGGTGGGAACCCAAAGTTATTGTGTTCACAGACCACGCAGCCATGAAATACTTGTTCAACAAGAAGGATGCAAAGTCGCGACTGATCAAGTGGATCTTATTTCTCTAAGAGTTTGATATTGAGATCAAGGATTACAAGGGGTGTGAGATTCAGATTGTTGATCACCTGTCCCAATTAGAAAATGATGCTCACATAGGTGAGCAATTGCAGATTAAGGAAGAGTTCCCAGATGAGCAGCTGCTAGCAATCAAGGTGGAACAACTACCATGGTACGCAGATATAGTTAACTACTTGGTGAGTGGTGTATTCCCTCTTGATGTTACATATCAACAAGAAAGAAGCTAGCTCACGATGCAAAGGCTTATATCTGGGATGAGCCATATCTCTTCAACCAAGGGGCAGACCAGATGGTGAGAAGGTGTATTCCGGAGGCAGAGATGAAGAAGATCCTAGAGAGATGTAATGCATCTCCTTATGGGGGCCATCATGGTAGTAAAAAGATAGCACACAAAGTGCTGCAATCAGGTTTCTTTTGGTTGACTCTCTTTAGAGATGTTATTCAGTTTTCGAAGGCCTGTGATGCTTGCCAAAAGACCGGTACCATATCTCGAAGGTATGAGATACCCCTAAACAATATTGTGGAGGTGAAGATCTTGATGTTGGGGCATAGACTTCATGGGGCCATTCCCACCATCATTCGGATGTCAATATATCCTAGTAGTTGTGGACTATGTTTCCAAACGGGTGGAAGTGTCAACCCTTCCAATGAATGATTCTAAGGTAGTGAGAAAGTTTCTAAGGAAGAACATCTTCACTTGGTTTGGTACTCCAAGAGCCATCATCAGTGATGGAGGCACATATTTCCTTAACCAAACAGTGAAGAATCTTCTGGTAAAGTATGGGATAAGGCATAAAGTGGCTATAGCGTACCACCCGCAAATGAGTGGACAAGTTGAGGTGCCAAACCGGGAGGTCAAATAGATATTGCAAAAGTCAGTGAACGCCACCCGAAAAGATTAGGCGATCAAGCTTGATAAAGCTTTGTAGGTGTACCGAACAATGTACAAGACCCCAATAGGAACATCCCCTTACCAGTTGGTGTATAGTAAGGCTTGTCACTTGCCAGTCAAGCTCGAGTATCTAGCATACTGGGCGATAAAAAAAAGTTGAATCTTGACCCAGAGCTCGCCAGTAGGAACAGATTGGAGCAACCGGAGGAGTTAGAGGAGTTCCAGCTCCAAGCTTATGAAAATGCCAAGCTCTACAAGGAGCGAACAAAGAAATGGCACAACCGGCACATGAACAAGCGAAAGTTGAGCCGGGACAACAGGTATTTCTCTTTAACTCTCATTTGAAATTATTTCTGGGGAAGCTAACATCAAAATGGAGTGGACCGTACATGGTAATAGCGTTCACACCCCATGGAGCTATGTAAAGATGTGACCTCAAACCAAACTTTTTTGGTAGAAAAGAATGGTTAGCGTGTCAATAACTACTACGGTGAGGACACGAATCAATTTGAAGAGGCCATTGAGTTGGCCAATGATGAATGAGCCATGGCGCGTCATGCTGTGATGGTAAATCAGGCGCTGCTTGGGAGGCAACCCGTGGTGAGGTAACACGTACTTTCGCTTTTCTTTACTTCTAAAGAAAAGATTGAAATCAAATCCCCTAACAAAATTGTGAAAAAAATTCACAAGTACAGGTCTGCGATGCCTCCACGCTGAGGACCTTGTGCATATTTGTGCAAATTTTTCTATCCTCATTTCCCAATGATTTGTTAGGTATTTTTTGTACTTTTTTGGTCTAGTTCATTTGTTTTAGTGTTTTGAAGCATATTCAGGTGTTTGAGGGATTTTACGGGGTCCAGAGCAAAAAAATAAATTTTACGAAGCTCTGGACAGTGTGCATCCGCGACAGCACCGTGACGCGGATGCATCGTGGATCAGCACTGTCCTGCATGCAAGGAAAATAATTTTACAATTACCAATCCACAGTCTCTCCATGATATAGAGGGGAAGCGGATATGTGTAATTTTTTCGTGTCCCATGCAGCCCCACCCCCCCTTTAAATACCACCAACCCATTTTTTTCAATTTTTTATGTAACTCCCGACTCCAAAACCCCTCTTCTCCATTTTTCTCTCATTCTTCTTCCTTTCTTCACCCAATTTTCAAACTAATCCGCATCCACATCACTTGTGTAAAGATCTTCATCACATTAAGTGTATTCTCCATACAAGGTATGTTTTCTCCACTTCACTTTTGCTTGATTATAATACTTCGAGTAGTGATATCCTTATGATATTTGGTAATTTTGGAGTGAGTTGTGTTTTTTGACATTAGTTATTATTTAATACTTGTTGCGAGTGATTGGGTTTGGGCTAATTTGTTGAAGTGAGGGATTTTTGTGCTTGATTATTGAGGGTGGAAACCCTAGGTCGAAATTGTGAAAGAATTTTGGAAAAATTGGGGGATTTTGTGTTCTTTGCCTTGCACTATGTTTGATGTGATGTTTCTATGTGACCTTTACAACCTTTTAAGTGTGGGGTTGTGAAACACTGTTTTGGGGGGTTAATTTGCTTGAACTGTCTATTGTGCTTATGGGGTTGAATAAGTGAATGTCGAAATTGGTGATTGAAAGTGTTGGGGTGGATTTTGCTGCCATGAAATAGGGGGTTTGTTGTTAAATTATTTATTATGTAGCCCGTATGACTTTGGGAAATCTGAGTACCTTGCCATACGAGCTAGAATTTAAATGAGGGATTGTAGGCCATGTGACTTGTGTATTGACTGTGGACTTGTATTTGTTTGCAAGTTACCATGTCTTCTCGTCCACGTCAAGCCGAGCAATTCAGTAGGACAGGGGCTTCCAACACTAGGAAAAGAACCAGGTACATACTAGAAGTGCCTCGCGCTCTGGAAAGAGGGGGCACGCAAGCCCGATTTGGAGCAAAAGCGGTTAATCAAGAGGGAAAGCGATGGTACAAGTCTCATGATAAGATAAAATACTACTCGTACATCCCCATAAATGTTGACTCCTTGCATGATGAGTACCCCCAGATCTTGCACCGATATTTGGAGCTACGGTTGGGCTTCTTATTCTAGGAACACCAGCCCTACAACCTCAGTTTGGTCTGGGAGTTCTATTCTAATATGAGCAAGGAGCCACGGTCTCACTCGGTGATCGTGCAATGAGTGGAGGTAAGCATCTTCCCACTTACTATTAAAGGGGTCCTCGGCACGTGTAACGATGTTTTAGCAGGTGTCTTCCAAGAGCTCTACCTTCACCCACGCTTCCAGGTTGTCCGACACATACTTGCCGAGCCGAACTCCATAGCCAAATAGGTCCACCATGCTGAGAAAGGCTATTATCTTTCCTTCCATTTTGCTCACATGAAGAAGGAAGCGCTGGTCTAGGTCAAGCTTGTGACCCACTCTTTCTTTCTGGGACAGCAGTTCACTAATGTCACGAGAGATCAAGTGTGTCTCACTTACGTTCTGATGACAAGGATGGAGTTAAAATTCGGTGCCATATTCAAAATGGCTATGAGGAAGACTAAGACACACAAGGGGCGTAGGTATGCCTTCGGAGGCCTTATGACTGAATTATGTCATTGATAAGTGTGCCGACTGAGGAGGCCGGCTACTACCCCAACATTCAGGCCCACCTATGTTGCCACACACATTAAGGGTCCTAACGTGTCTATGGGCCCGGTGCTCACCATTGCTGAGAGATGCCACCATGATGAGTTAATTATGGCCTGCACGTATGGGCTTGAGATGCTGAGGCACGGGACTAGCAGCCGCCCATCTACACCAGAAGAGCTCCAGGAGGCCGAGGTTCGCTATCCACTCAATGTCCATGCTAAGGCAGTGTTGGGCATCGGTCTGAGGTTCATAGAGCCCATGGAGGATGATGTATCCACAGATCCCAATGAGGCACATGTTGAGTCTGATTCAGAGGATGATGAGATAGCGGACAAGCCACTAGTCTATGTTGGGGGTGAGCCCATTCTGCCAGTGCCTGAGGATTGAGCCCTTGATTCCAAATTCATTAGTTTCATATAGTTAGCACTGGGGACAGTTTTAAGTTTAAGTGTTGGGTGGGGATTGTTCTATTGAATATGTTTCACTCATATTACTCTGGCATATATTAGGACTCTCTTTATTTCTTAGCTTTGTTGCCTTTATGTTTATGTTAGACATCTTATCTTTTATTTTGGGTCTGTAACTATTAACTATGAATTGCATGGATGCTTGAATGTTAATACTCTAATGACGCAATGATGTTAGTAGTAATTGCATGTTTGTTGAGTCTTAGGATTATGTTGTGTCTTGTTATTGTGTTGCAAATAGTAGTGGTAGTCATAGTCGAGTGATGGGGGCCCTATGACGGATAGATAACGATCGTCCTAAGGGCATTCGTCAAATTGAGTCTCATTTAGAATGTGGTAGTTGTGCAAATGAGCATCAGGCATGAGCATATGAACCTAGATTAGTAAGCAGATGCTTGATCCTTGTAAGCCACAAATGTGTATATGCTTAATTTTGAATTCATGTGAATGTCATAATGGTAACTCTAGTACTAACCTTGTGATGAAAGTGTGCCAAGAGTGAGTGAACAAATTGTGAGTCTCTGTTGCAACAGATTCTAGAACTTGCCTGGTATGTAGATTGACTTCGTAGGAGTTGGAATTAGAGGAAAGGATCTAGGCATTTCTTTGGTAGCATAATATTGTGACACTTTTATATCCACCTAATGAAATGACCCTTAGTTAGCCCGTTTGAGCCTTAGCTTATTCTTTGATTAGTCACATTTCAAGCAAATTCCTTTTCTTGGGTCAATTACCCGTGTTTGATCCTAATTCCTTAGCACTTTAGCACGATGACTCAGAGGAGAGGAAACATGAATAGACACCAAAAGGCTGAGCAATAGAAGAGTTGAGATAAAGAATTTCAGCCAACAAGTGTTGATCTGCCATGCCTCCGCGTCGCGGAGCAAACGCGGATGCAAACTGATTTGGTACAAAAATAATAATAATAATAATAATAATAATAAATATTTTTTCTTTTAGATATAGTTTGTCTTCTCATTGGTCTTTTAGTAGTTTATTTTGATTGTACTATAAATAATATGGGGTATCTAAAGTCCTATATAGTAAAGAGATAATAAAGGATGTTAAGTCAGGGAGGACTGAAAATGATAAAATAAAGGAAGTGGAGTGTAAGCTAAGAGCGATTGGGAATTTAGCCTTGCCATCCATATCCATAAAAATATCCCACCAACCCGTAGCCTACATTACAACCAAACAAAGAGCTAAGTGATCCTCTAAGGAAATTCCCAGCTAGGTCTAAGTTATACAATACTTGCAAGCCTATGGAATGTAGGAGCAACATGAGATATCTTTTCAGAGAGTGAGAGTTGTTTGTGTACCAATATTTTAATCTTCTGTTTAGGTTCTTAGGGGTGTGCATGGGTAATTCTTCTTAGTGAGGGCACATGATCGTCGAAGATCGGTAACTAGATGAGCTATTAAATATTCTACTTGAGTCCGCATGTATACATGACTTCTAGGAGCGAGTGGATTCTGCTAAAGGTACTAAGAATTGTTCACTATGGTTCAAAGTTCGGTCATATGATGTTTGTTGTACATATTACCGTAGGGAGTCTCATGCATGTGTCTTGACTTGTCCAAGGACGGACAAAGCTCTAAGTGTGGAGTGGTGATCTTAGGCATATTTATACGCCTAATTAGCCAAAAATACCCATAAATAGAGATGAGTTAGAGGTAAATCCATAGAGTCTAGATGTTTTAGTTTGTTTTACTCTTATTTTGCTAATGCAAGGCGAAGAGCACCGGGTTGGTTGTGTTTTTTGCAGAATTTTGCTCTAATTGTGAAAGTCCGGAGTTACACCGAGATTTGAAGGAAGAACACAGCCCGGGATTCAAAACATAAAAATTAGTGGGAGTAGCAAAAAGACCAGAGTCCGCGTCTTAGACTTGGAAGGAAGTTGTGAAAGCTGAAAATGAAGAAAAAAGGTGCAAAGCAGATAAATGGAAACGTTGTGCAAAACTATCCAGAAAACTCAGTGGACACAAGGGGTCCGTGTCGTGGACCTGAGGACACGAAGTGGAAAAGTCGAGTTATAGGATTTTTAATTATATTCGATCATAGACCTTAGTTTTTCACATTGATTTTACGCAAGAACTGAGGGAGAGACGACAGAAAACCTTTTCCTAGGGTTATTTCGCTTAGTTAAATCTTTATTCATTGGTTTTTAATGTTTTCTAGATCATTCTTCGTATACAAATTACTATGAGTGGCTAAGTCTCCATATTCTGGGGTTAGCCACAGACGATGTTTAGTGCTTAATTTTTGACACCTATGAATGGGTTCTTTTGATTATTCCTGTACTACTTTCATCTATACTTCATAGCCTGATCAACTAGGAAGTAAATTAGTTGTTCACTCTGATTTCGAGAGATGTTGGAGTAGATAGAATGCATTTGTACAGGGAGCTTACTCGACTAGGAAACTAGGTTGATTCGTGTAAGGGAGACCTGTGACAACTAACCTTACACTTGGCTCGGTTTAATATACGGGAAGATAACATTAATGCATTTTTGTTAGTCTGTATATCCCCGCTCAACGATGTAGTTAGGCAGCCAATAATGGTAGGCCAGCAGAGGCGTGCAACTCTTTCAGGTAATTTAAACCCCATGAATCAGTAATCATGAACGCAGACATAGGTAAACATGGTTAAGACTAAACAGAGTCGTTGAGGCTACAATCTTGGAATTGCTCTTTAATTGATATCTTGACAACAAAAAACAATTTAGTTTAGAAGAAATTTAGTCATTTAATTTGTTTACACAACTCCCTAAATCTTTTTACTAAAAGCACTTCAAACGTGATAGCTTGAAATAGTTGCTGATTTCATTTAAATCCCTTGGGTTCGACAACCCGGATCCTGAATCAGGGCCATTGTATTACTTGTTAGACCACGTACACTTGCCTGTGTTGGGGAGCGACAGACATTAGCTAGTTATGGTTGCTTTTGACAGGGACAAGGTTCTAATGCAAAGGTTGCCAATGCTACGGTTCCTCCTCCCAAGGCATAGGTTTCAAACGAGGCAGTTCTTGAATGGCAGGGAAATGTTGGGGCACCAAAGGGGAAGTTTATATCTTACTTTAAGGCCAGAAAAATGATATCTAAGGGTTATATATGTCATTTGGTTAGAG
>JAPFFP010000046.1:14722879-14740053 GCA_026153255.1 Solanum medicagineum
CCAAAGCAATAACCACTGCCCTTGACCTCACCTATTAATTTTACATTTTACCAGATATATCTTTTAATTTGACAGTCACCACTTTTTTCACGCACAACTTTTTATGTTCAAAATAATATGCACTATCAATTATTACTTCATCGTTTTAAAATAATAATTTAATTTAATTTGTTATGATTTTTTTTTAATTTTATTTTATGATTCGAAATTAAAGAAAATTAGAGTGCAGCACCCATGTGGGTCAATTCAGATTCATGAAAATAAAACTTAAATATATATATATAAAATATTTGAATAGTTGTATCCCTTTAAGATGATAAAAAATTTGTTTTGAAAAGAAACAACGTAATTTTTTCCTACAAAACCAGAAAAGAAAAAAACATTTCTTTCTTCTCCTTCCTCCTTTTACAATCCTACAAAGTTCATTGAAGGCCTTGTGTAGATTTCTTCTTTGAAAAACATTGAAACACTTCTGTAATAAAATACTATTTTAGACTGTGAATATTTTGGTGTAGTTTCTATGTATGTGATTGCACCAATTGACTAGTGAAATAATATTCAATGATTCTGCTAACTAAGTATTTGATTAGATTTTTCATAAATTGAAATGTCATATCAAATATACCAAAATGTCCTTTGATCTTATGATCTTAAATATGTCACGTGAAAAGTTGAAGTTAAAGTTTTACCAAAAAATGAATCATTTGTTTGAAATAGACCAAAAAAAAAAAGTACATCATTCTTTTTAAGAAAAGGAAGTATTAAAAGAAATCCAAAATTTAGAATTTTGAAAATAAAATTTGATATTTACTATTATAACTAAAAAATAATTTGATAATATAAAAATTATATGTACTGATAATATATAGGGATTCTAATATTATTATATGCTAATGAATACAGTGGTTTGTTTTTTACCAAATATAATCCTGGATTTTAGATTGTTGCTACTTTTTGTTTGAGCTAGCTTTTAGAATATAAAGTAAGATACATATTATTTGATTATTTATGCGATTATAAATTATTTTATTTTTATAGAAATGCAATCTGGACCACTGTAAAATGGAAAGTGTGTTGGAGCATTCCACTTTTTTGCCTTGACCCTTTTTCACAGAACATATGCTGCTGTTAATCAGTCTCTCTTCTGTTTTTTTTTTCTTTTCTCCTTTTACTCCTCTCATGATTATTGTGTTCCTTCCTTTACAATTTTTAAAGGTTACCTAGAAATCTTATATTTACTAGTACTAGATTCTTTTTGTTTTATTACTTAAAAAAAACTCAATATGGTTGATTGTATTGTTCAATACAATTAACAAAATAAGTCAATCAGTTCTAGACAGGTGTTTATCTTCAAAAATTAAGGAAAAAGAGGCAAGCAGGAGTAGTATTTTAGTGTTTTGTAGCTTAGAGTCTAGGATACTCAAGTTGTTTGTTTGCAATTTTGTTGTTAGAAATGTTATTCCTGTAACTTAATAGCAAAGGATAAAATAGATACCCGAAGTCAAGCGAGTGATGAGGATGGCAGTGCGAGAGGGTCTTCTCTATTTGATTCTTAAAGAGCCAGAGGAAGTGTTTTGTAATATAAGGATAAAATTTTTCCTCTATTCTACCAACGAGGGAGAAAGACTTTTCATTTTCTCTTTACTTGATTCCCCCCACATTTTTTTCGCCTCTCAATCTTCATTTCTTAATTCACACTTACTACTTCAACCTAATAAGAAATTCATCCAATAAATAGTGACTCTATTCAGTGTTGGATTTTCTTACGAAGACGATTCATGGTTTATAACTTTATATATGCTTAGTTAGATTACATTATTAAATGAAATTTATGATTTTATCTAAATTAGTCCATGGACTAATCAATAGTGAAATTTTATTCTTGAAATTCATTGAAAAGGGCAATACATGAGAATTCATACAAAAAATAACTAAATTTTTTGTTGCCCCTCATAAAATATGAGGTGCTCAAAAATGATTGAACTAGTTGAAACTGCTAAAGTTGATTTTCATTTTTTTTAAAAAAAAATCTTTTGTTAGCATCCAACTTTTTTTTGTTAATGGGTGCCTGGTAATTTTCTTTATTGAACTAGGCCTTGTTTTTCAACTAAAAAGTTTAGTGAAAATTCATAAATACATTTCAAATATAACACTAAGTGTAAAATGCATCCCTATTATTTTTCATCACTGCATGCTTAGCTATTAATCTCGTATTTTTCTCCTTTATCTATTAGTGATATTTATTTTCTTGTTACAAAGTGAAAAAAGTCGCATGACTTAAGCTTATTTTAAAATTCTCGATTAATTAATTAAAAAAAAGTTTAAAGGAATAGACAACAATATAATGAAGTAACAAAATAATTACAATGTGGACTTTGCTGAGCTGAAAGGAAAAGTAAAATTTCAACGGTTTTCTTAATTAGTGCTGTACAACCAAAAGCGTTATTAAGTTTGCTTCTTTGTTTTGGTAAGTTGAAATTAGTTACGACTTACCGCTTTTTCCACCAATTAAAATTGTCTAGTGATCATCAATGACATGATAATAATTGTATTACCATCACGCTTTTTTTTTTTTAAAAAAAAATATATTATTTTAATTAATTAACAACAAACAATAACATACCAAGTGGAATTTTCACAGACAGAATATTTTTGGAAGACCCTGATCTAAAAATCAAGTCTCATAAGTAGAAAATACTAGATATGGCAAAAAAGGGAGAAAAAAAAGAAAAGCGACTAATAATGAAAAAAATGGTGTATATAAATACGATTGAAGTAACAAATAAAGATAGATAGTGACACACATGATAAAAGACACGACTAATCGTATTAACCTATTATATCAAGACCAGACATCAACTTACCCCTACTGTTCTTCTACCCAAATACGTGACCTTCACTCCTTTCTATCTAAGGTTATGTCATCGGTGAGATAAAATTTGACCATATCTTGTCTGATCACCTCTCCCCAATACTTCTTCAGTCTACTTCTGCCTCTTCATGTAACCAATAAATTCAACCTTTCGCTCCTCTTAAACCTTTCGCGCCTCTTAAAAAAAACATCGGTACTTCTTATTTTGTTTTAATTAATTGGTAAGAAGAAATCTATTTTATTAATTTCAAATATTAATCATTTAATCTTTTTGAATTAAATTCATTTCAAAATATATTCGTCATACTTAAAAGAAAAAAAAAACTTAAATGGCAAATATTAATGTGAACGTAAAATACTTAAAAGTTTTTCTTTATTAAGACAGCCCGAACATTCAAGATTTCAATTATCATGCCTGGAGAGATTAGTGCAATATAATGATTACAATTATTATATGAATCCTATATTTTTTAGGATAAGGTTTTGTGAATGGCTATTTCCCATACAGCAAATCTTATGGACAAAATATAATCATTAAAGCCAATACTCACCCTTTAAAGCAAGTTTAAGGAAATTTGCTAGCTCGATTGACTCGAAGAGATGCTACATCTTTGATCCGGGGTTTACCAAAAAAAATAATATTAATAATCTAATTTTTTACTACCAAACAAAATTCAATAATGAGATCTTTATAAATAATTATTATCTGAGGATTTTTATTAAATATAGGAACTACTTTTCCTTTTATGGTACTTATGAAATACGAATCAAAATTAATTAAGTTTCGAGATCTCAAAATAGATGTCAACAGTGAATGAGGAAGAAAAGTTTAAAATAAAACATTATTTACTTTTAGTTGTTATTTCCATTATTGTTTTCTGTCTAACTTATTTGGCTTCATTTAACAAAGTACACTTCGTTGAAACAGAGTGCACCTTTTTTTTTTTAATTATAAGTGTACTATTTTTGGATTATTTAAGAAGCAATTTGGATGGTGCATAGGTAATGATTTTCACTTTCCTAGTAAAAATCATCACCTCCTATAATTAGAGTTAGAGAAAGACTCTTACATAGAGCATTACCAGAAGCGACAAAGTTAAACAACATTATCAAAGTTGGTCAAGGGCAACATAATGATAAGATTAAGATAAGATTTACGCTAAACATTTGCTAAGTGTAGCAAAATGATGGCACCAGCAATTGCCATTTTCATTTGGTTAATTTCCAAAATGGCACACGTGAGCCCTACACTTGAATTATTTATCTATTGGTAAAAGGACATCAACTTTTTTTGCATTCCATAATCATTTCTTTCTTTTATGCTTTTTTTTTTTTTATGTTTATATTCGTTTGTTAGATTGTTCCCTTATTCCTGATAATAGCGTAGTTTAAGAGGGAAATTTATTTGGATCAAAATGGATAATTTGTGTCGTGCATTTGGATAGTAATAGATATCATATTAAAGTCAAATTCTTTCCTCAATAAGGTGGTAGAGCAAATTAAGTAGAAAATAGTCATAAATGTTCTTTAACTATGTAAAATTAAATAAAAATATCCTTTATTCCTTAGTTTGATGGTTAGTCCAAATATGCTCATGTCTATAATATACTTTTATCCAAAAATATCCTTATTATTACTTATGAATTAAAAAATATCCTTTTTTTAGCAAACATTTTATAACACATACTTTTTTTTAATAACAATAAACATATTTTAAAATTAAATTACTAACAAATGCTATTTTTATTTATTTTATATAATATAAAATCAAAAAATAGAAAACAAGCGATTTTGATAATTTTTCTTTTAAGTGTTAATGCACAGAAAGTTGGTTTGAGGGGGGGGGTTGTTTTAAATTGAGCTGAAGTGTAAACGCGCGTGGGAGTGTTGTAGAAATATATATCCAAACAAAGGATTAAAGAGGAAATTGATTTTCTACGGTTAAATTATCCCGTATTTGTCCCCGTTAGTATTTGGCGTTACTAATAAAGTAAAGGCGAAATAGCAATTTGCTGGCTATGGCTCCCACCTACTCTAAATATAAATAAATAATAATAATAATGATTGATAATACTTGTTGGGGTCTTGTAGCAATTGAATTGAATGAGCAGTGATGAAAGAAAAGTCTCCGCTTTTTCTTTTTTCCCCTTTATTTATTACTGCGAGACCAGACTAGGGACAAGTTGACACAGCTACCCTTTTAGTATAAGTAATTATCAAAATGAGTACTTACAAATAGGGATTCTCTTCTTCACTTATTCTTTTCTCAAATTTACAATTCATGTCAACCACTTCCATTTTGTGCTAAGGTCCTTTCCACATACAAATTAAACGACTAATGCAACAATAAATTCGTTGCAATCTAACAACTCCAATTTGAAGACCAATATGATTTGTGATGTAATGGTGAGACTATTTCAGCCTTAATTAGAGGTTTTGGGTTCGAATTTTGGATACGAAAAAAATCTTGTTGGGAGCATTATCCTCAAGTGAGTCCTACAGTGCGTAATCCGAATTTAGTCAGGGCTCCATAGACTCCGGACACCAGGTGAACAAATAAAAAAAACTCAAATTTGAAGAGAACTATATGTGTGTTGTTGGAAAACTTAAAACGATCCATTCAAGATCACAAGTAAATGAGTAGATATGAATATCAATATAAGAATATGGGGAACTAACCTTATTTCATTAATGAAACTAATAGAAGAAAATCATAATTTTTCAAGTTTTGATACTGCTCTCAATCTATTGTTTAATCTAAGAGGTGGATTAGAAAAGAAAGAACGTAGTATCTGATTTAGGGATCATATCCTTATATAATTGTTCAAGTACCTTTTGTGTTAAGTAATCAATCTCACATAAAATTGTGATGGATGTGTTAAATTAGGTCGTGAACTTACTTCATACTCTAAAAACTAGTTCAAAAAAATTAAAAATAAATAAATAACAATCATCTAAACCTGATACGAAATCCAGGATTACATTTGACACAAAACAAACCATTATAGTCATCAGCATATAACAATATTAGGATCAATACATATTATCAGCATATATAATTTTTATATTATCAAATTATTTTTACTTATAGTAGTACTATAACAACATACTCAGTGGAATCGCACAAGTAGGGTTTGTGTCACGCCCTGAAAAGGTACCCTAGATGTAAACGATCAACTTCTTAAGAAGTTGAACCATAGCTCTTTGTCCTCTTCTTCGCTCAAGGTTTCTACCTAGTTTTTGTGTAAGAAATTTTAAGATAGGTTTGAAACCCTTTTTAGGCTAAAAATTACTTATATTGGTCGTGAATTAAGTCTAGGAGGGGTGAGAAAAAGTCTAGAATGCCTCTCAAAAGATTTAAAATTTTGAACTTCGGTGGAACACTTCGAGGGAACAGGTCCGCGACACGGACCTGTCGCGCACCTGTCTATTTTTGGAATCCAATCCCCGTCAAAAAAATTGAAAATAAATATAAGTGTGGGTCTTTTACGAAACAAAACCAGTGGGGAGAAGACAATATCTTTGAAATGAGAAATTTATTTTCTCTACCTTTATTAGTAAAGTCATTTTCCTCGTTTTAAAGAAATTATTTTCCTAAAAGACAAAAAAATTATTTTTCTTAAGATTTTAACCAACCAGTAATAATTTTTTTTTCTTTTTCTAAAAGATGGTTTCATCCATACCAAACACACCCTAAAATGAATAAATTGTTATCTATCCGCATAAACATGTTAATGGTAAATTCATATCTCCAGTGCATGCATTTCCTCTATAGTAATTGTTTTCCTCTTTTGTTGAATCACAACTTGAAAATTTTCAAATACAAATAAAAATGAACTGAAAATTCAAAAAGAGAACTAAGAAATTATTATGCATGAAATTTAAGGAGTAATTCTAGTACCAAAAGTTGGGGTGGCATTGCATTTGGTATGAGGCAAAATCATTTTCCTAGTAAATTGATTTCAGAATAATTTGAAATGGGAGAAAATTAAATGATACGTGTCATTGATGCTCTATCGAACAAATTAATTTTCTAAGGGAAAATAAATATTTCTGGCATGGAAAAATCGCCTAGGAATTAACACAAAGCATTATAAAAATAGTAATAAAAACTCAGTGAAGATCTATCTATCTCTTAAATTTGTTCTTTCTCAATATTCTATGTTTAATATTTAATACGAGTAAGAAATTATAAAAAACTAAAAATGGTCCTATGTAAAATTAAAATTTAGAGTTTAGACTTTAGACACACACATTTCTTTCCCACCTACCATAGAGGCCACCCCCAATCTGTGTTTGAGACATGTTAGCCATTATAGCTCACAAGAAAATAAGAGTACCATACTATTAACTATACAACAATTATTAATTTTAATTTGTAGTAACCAAACTAGGGTCGACAAGTTCTCATTGAAATTAACGGACAAAAATATTTATTAATTTGCAATTTTAGACAGGGACAAATTGACAACTGATAAAGGGTTATCCTAACTTGCATTTTTTATTGAAGTCCCATGTTCTTTCTCTTCAATTAATAAAATAATATATAGTGTCCTATGACGAAATTTTCATTAGTATAAAGATAAGTGGGCCCTTTTTCTATATTTATCTTCAATATTTTTATTTTGTTTATCATCTTATAAGCTTTATATATACATATCTTGCAAAATATTTTAATCGAGCAGTATCTCTCTCTTTGAGGCAAAATACAGTTGCCCTATATGAGCTAAGAAAAAAACTACACTAGAAAACATAGAATTAACTCATAACTAATAAAATTTTCTTAATATTGATCACTCACCCTTAACTAAATAGAATTACCTTGAAATTTATATTATTTAACTATAAAATTTTATTTATCATTAATTCTTTATTTTTCTAGTCGAAAAAATGAGTCAATAAGTTTATTAATAGGACTTGTTAATCACTTATGAAAACATGCTAATTGGCATGCACGTTAATCCTTTTGAAAAATTAAGATAGTTTAATAGTGCAAGATGCACATTGAACCATGAACATTCTGCGTGGGAAATTGCTAAATATTGAAGAAATAACTCATTCTATTTGTCTTAATGAATCACACAATAATAAAATACTAACTAAAGTACCTTAAAAACAACAAAAAATAAGGCCCAATTTTTTTTTTGGCTAAAACCCAAAAAGAAATGAATAGAGTATTATTGTGTCTGGAAATGTCGAGTCAAA
Source organism: Solanum medicagineum (assembly GCA_026153255.1). Classification (NCBI taxonomy): domain Eukaryota; kingdom Viridiplantae; phylum Streptophyta; class Magnoliopsida; order Solanales; family Solanaceae; genus Solanum; species Solanum medicagineum. Next base: position 14,730,957 of record JAPFFP010000046.1, read on the forward strand.
TTTGAACCAAAAAATTAAATAATGTTAAACAGGACATGGTAGAGATTTGTTGATTAACAAGGGGACACAATAGACATCCCCCGAAAATACAGGGAGTCTTTTATACACTCCCACCCTCTCTCAGAGTGACTTGTCATTATCTATATCTATATGATTGATTATTATATATGCACAATGACAGAATTAGTATTTTTGTTAAGATGTTCGTACTTTTAAAATATATAAATAAATAATTTTTATATAAAAATATTTAATAATTGATATATATATTAAAATATTTATATTTTAAATTATTTATTTAAAAGAATTTTTGGACGAAGAATGTTTATCTAGCTCCAAACTCCGGTATACGGTATCTTCTAATCAAAGTAATATATACGTACAAATGATACCTATACATACATATGCATACATCTAATTATAGACAGTGATAATACTATTCGTCAGTTTCCTCCCCAACCTATACCCAGCAGTTGCAGCGCTGCTGCAATTTGCAGGTTCATCTATACGTACAACTTTTTTCTGTATCTATTAATTTGTATCTATATATATATCTGTATGTATGTATTCTCTGTGAGCTGTGATTGTGAAGGACACTTACATAAAGTGTGATTTGATTGATATGTAGAGAAAAAAGCATTTCACTTTTAGAGAGAGAAAGTAAAGAGAGAGAAACAGAGTCATCTTCTTTATGCAATGCGGTGAGTGCGCAGTTGAACTAGCAAAAGGTACTGTCTGTGTTTATTGCTCTATTTATTATGTCTCTGTATATATACAGCAACGCACATATTTATGTTTTGAGAAATTTTGACGAATTTCTGTCTAGGGTTTAAACATGATGTGTGGACTTATTGATCTAAATACTGTCGATAATGATGATTTCGGAGAGGAAACGACGACGCCGGTGTCATTGGATTCACCGGCGACCTCGTCGGCGGCGTCAGGAAGTTCGGATTTGACGTCGTCGACTACGCCGGCGGTGGCATCGGTGTGTATGGAGCTCTGGCATGCGTGTGCGGGACCGTTGATTTCGCTGCCGAAGAAAGGAAGTGCGGTCGTGTACCTACCTCAAGGTCACTTGGAGCATATATCTGAGTACCCGCCCATATCTTTTAACCTCCCTCCTCATGTCTTCTGTCGCGTTGTAGATGTGAAGCTACAAGTAAGTATGCGTTACCTCTGTTTATTGTACATTTTGTTGAAAATTTGGGACCGACTGGATGAAGTATTTGCTTGTTTAATTTTCTCTGCGCAGTGTTTGATTGTAGAAAATTTTGGATGTTTGTTTAGTTACCTAGCATTTGGTTGCTCTATGTGTTTAATTTCAGGCGGACGCGGCTACCGATGAGGTGTGTGCACAAGTCTCACTAGTTCCTGACAATCAGGTATTGTGTGCTTCCATTGTTTTCTGATTTTGATGTGTTATTCTAGCTGCTTAAATTTAGTTCCCTTTAGGTAAAATTTGGTAAATACAAGCATTGTGAGGGTAAGTTTACTCTGTTTTAACCATTGCTATTTGATGGCTAAAGTTGGAGCTTTATTCAACCAGAACAAAAAAGAAGTCAATGAGGCAAACAGGTATTATGTGGTTTGGCTAGGAAACTGGTATTTTCATTACCTTGGATATGTCAATCTTCTTTAGAGTTTAGGTGGATGTAAGTATTTGTTAATAAAGTAAGGACTTGTTGAAATGCTTGTACATAGAAGTATTATACATGAACAAAATGTACTAAAACTGTTGTTTTGTTGATTTTTTTTTCATCAAGTTCATTTTAGAATTTTTGTCTCATTAACAGATAGAGCAGAAATGGAGGGATGGAGACGTTGATGCAGATACTGAAGAGGAGGAAATAGAAGGTGCTGGAAAATCATCAACACCACATATGTTCTGCAAAACTCTTACTGCATCGGATACCAGCACTCATGGTGGTTTTTCTGTCCCTCGTCGGGCGGCAGAAGATTGCTTTCCTCCCTTGGTAAAGCTTTGTCAAAGCTAACTTCAATTGTAAATAGTAGATGAGAGTGTTTAGATGTAGTTGTGCGAGTTTATACCATTTGGATATTTGACTAGAGGAGCACATTGTTACTACTGCAGGATTATAGACAGCAGAGGCCCTCACAGGAGCTGGTAGCCAAAGATCTGCATGGTATAGAGTGGAAATTTCGGCATATCTATCGGGGTATGGAAAATTGCTAAGCTGTGGATACATATTGATTGATAAATTGCAAGAGCTTGGTGTATGAATGAACTTGTTCTCATTGTAGGTCAGCCACGGCGACATCTGCTCACTACAGGATGGAGTGCATTTGTGAACAAGAAGAAGCTTGTTTCTGGTGATGCTGTTCTTTTCTTGAGGTGTGAAATGCTAACTTTGGAAAGAATATCTGCATTATATTATTTTATTTCTAATGTTCCCGGGATTTCTGTAGGACTGGTGATGGAGAGCTTAGGTTAGGAGTGAGACGAGCAGTGCAAGCAAAATCATGTTCTAGTTATCTGGCTCCTCATAGCAAACTGTTGAATGTTGGTGGCATTGTAGATGCCTTTAATGCCATATCTAGCAGAAATACCTTCAACATTTGTTATAACCCAAGGTATTCAATCTCTGAAAAAGAGCTTAGCTCTTGGTATTCCAATACCATCTTATTTCAGAAGTGCTATTAATTTTCGGTATGCACGTGATGTCTTCCTTTCCTATGCAAATTCAAAGCTTAATTTTCAACTGTTGAACAACTGACTGAATGTGATTTGAAGTGCTGCACTTGGATTGTCTAATGAGGGAAAAATTGCAATGTTTTCTTTTCAAAGTTTTCCTTATTTCATTATCTTCCCTCTACTTCACCTTTTGAACCTTGAAAATGTGTTTGTTTAGTAAGCTAGAGTGCAGCTTGTGAACAACACATTTCTAGGTTCTTCTCTGGAAAACAATTGATTTGAGGGGAATAGTAGTGTGTTCCATATACGGATGCAATATTGTTGTTTGGTGAAAGTGGAAGACTGCTGTAAGTTAGATGTATGGGGTTGGGAGCTCATCTACTGCATTTGCATGCCCTGGGTTCTGCTCATTTACAGCTTCTGTTTTAATGAACGTTTCTCATAAATTTAAATCAATGGCTTAGTTGCGCAATTTACAAAAAAAATTTTTCAACACAACATTAAAAACTGAGCTGTTTATACTTATCAAAAAAAGATTGAGCTATATATTGGCTTAGTTTGAAGTCCTATGAAGTCATGTTGCACTCGATGTAAATAGTAGGTTGTTTTGATTTCTGAATATAATATGTTTACTTTGGTCTACTTTTTAAAGCAATTATTTTCTATCCTAGAATCTACTTGTCCGTCCCAGTCCATTTACTCTTAGTCCTGTGAATCTTTTTATTTCAGGGGTAGCTCATCAGACTTCATTGTACCTTACCACAAATTCTCTAAGACTCTTGCACATCCCTTTTCAGCTGGAATGAGGTTTAAGATGCGTGTGGAAACAGAAGATGCCGCTGACCAAAGGTTAGTCTGTACTTCTAATTCTCTTTGTGCACTTAAGGCTTGCTTACACTTTCAGTGATTCAAAACATGTTACTTCAATATCTGACGGATATGTATCAGGTTCACTGGACTTGTTGTAGGTGTCAGTGATGTAGATCCAGTTCGATGGCCTGGTTCGAAATGGAGGTGCCTATTGGTAATGCTACCTGTCCTGAACTCACTGTATTGTGATGGCATAAAGCTTAACCTAGATACTCCACCCAAGTCTTAACATCTGGTTAAGTAATTGAAAATAGAGGAGGAAGTTCTTTTCTCACTCAGGTTAAAAGGTCGTAGGTATGGAGGCTGATACTCTATTTGGCACACTGCCTCGGTTGAGCTAAATAGGCATCCTTGCGTATGTTACCTAGTTCCTGCTTATTCACATATTGATAAAGCTTAAAATAAAAACTAGAATAGTCTGCTTGTGTATTTCCTCGACTGTATCAGGAAAAGGAAGATTTTTGAATTTCAGGCAGGGGTGTTTGCAGTTCGGTTTGAGTCTGCTTTTAACTGTAAGGAGGACAAATACTTGAGTCGTTTTTCAAATGTCCAATCCAAACCAATTAAGTGGGTTTTTCATCGGTTTGGTTTTTGTCAGATTTTCTGGTTATTTCAAGTTTTGTCTGTTTTTTTAATGTATGATAATATACTTCTAAGGACATATTAGGTTGACTATATTCCAGCATAATGCTACCAAATCAATTAGATTGCAAGAAAACAAGGAAATATGTATATATATATAATCAAGTTATGTATGTAGTAGCTTCGGATTGTCAATAATTTATTTATTTGCATACAATGCATTTATCAAGACCACTTCATTAATAACACGGCAGGCGGTGTCAAATCTGCATAAATAGTATTGGAATGATTCAACCTTAGTCGTTTTTTTTGCTGTGAGATTATCACAGTAATTTCTTTTTTCAGCTAAAGATTAAATGAGAGAGTGGACACCATGTTGGCATTTGATCAATGAATGCTTTCATTTATCAAAATCATAATAATAATAAATGAAGAGAATATCGTTCTGTAACACTAGTATATGTCGTGACTTGTGAATGTCTGGAGACTGTATATAAGCTAATATAGCTTCAAAGGTTGTGTGTAATATTTCCACTTGTGTTTTGCAGCTTTTTTTAACTTAATAATTTCCTTGCTATATAAAAATGTTTGGTGGAATGACTACTAATAAATCAGAAACCTTTTAAGAACTACCAAGTTTATTACATATTGGCATACAGTAAATTGCAAGATATCTTCTTTTAGAGTTTTTCTTTTCATTTTGGTAAAATATTATTACTATTACAGGAAGTTCTTGCAGAAGTATCTCAACATATAATTCTAAGTCAATTCACTTCAATTTATGGAGGTCCCTTACGTGTGTATATTTCTTCCCCTTGGAATGTCATTAATAATTTGTAATGTGACTTCCATCTGCTTTTAACCAAAGAAAGTGTTAAATTAGTTGGACATTTTAAATAGAGGTTGCAAGTGCACAATTATTTTTCTCATTCTCTGGAATTTGTTTTTTTCTGCTCACTAAATGCGTTAATGGATATTTCAGGTCACGTGGGATGATCTTGATGTTTCTAGACATAATAGGGTTTCACCATGGGAAGTTGAGCCATCTGGTTCAGCTCCTGTATCCAGCAGCTTGGTGATGCCTTCTGCTAAGAGGACCAGGGTTGGGTTTCCAATTTCAAAGGCAGATTTTCCAATTCGTAGAGGTTTCCCTTCATTCCCTACCTTTCTCTCTCTTGCGCAGACATCACCCAACACATGCATATAGAGACACCCCCATATATTTTTCCTGCTTGATTTAGTAGTATGATGCTTTTGTAATGGCAGTAAGTAATCTTTACCTTTACTTCTTACAGATGGAATTGCAGTACCAGACTTTGGGGAACCTTCTAGGTTCCAGAAGGTCTTGCAAGGTCAAGAAATTTTGGGGATGCATGCTCCTTATGGTGGACTTGATGCTCGGAGTCCTCGTCCGGCGGGCATAAGATGCTTTCCTGGTTTTCCTAGTTCTGGGATTTCTAGGATGGGAAACAGCGTCAGACCCATGCTTGGTGACAATGACAAGTCCCATGAAAGCATTGGCTTTAGTGAATCTCTTCGATTCAATAAGGTCTTGCAAGGTCAAGAAATTTTTACAAGCCCTCCTTGTGGGAGAGCTCAAGCTGGTTTCCATATGCAGGAGAAAAGTAGGACTGGTACTTTTGTTGGTATCCAGGTTCCAAATCATGGAAATAGGTGGCCTGCTCCAAATCAGGATCTTCGCACTTTTTGCAAGCCAAGCAATCCTGTCCCAGCATCATCACCACCTTCTGCACTCACTTTTCCGAATCCAAGCCCTCCAGCTTCACAGTTCCATGCTATGTTCAATCATAAACATGGGAAACTTGAGCCTGGCAACCGGGCTTCTTTAGATATGTCTGAGAATTGTTGTAGGTATCTTGCATCTGGTTCACATACTGAGGACATCAGTAGGAAGGAAGGTACTCAAGGAATCAGCTCTTTTGGTTTCTTGAAGGAGCAAAAGCAAACAGGAACTTCATATCTTTCTCTTGGGACACAGTCGTCATTCAAAGGCAATCAAAACTTAGTTTCCACGTGTAAAACCAGTTGCAGGATCTTTGGATTCCCCTTGACCGAGAGTAAAATAAGTGCAACTAGTGTGGAGACTCCCTCTGAAGCTGTATATTCACAAGGTCTAGAAACAACATTTCTCCCTTCCGGTGATGGGAAGTTGCAGCCAGGGATTGATGTCTACTGTTGTGGGAACAAATTTTACTAAAGTAAATGATCTCTACGCAGCAAGAGATGTGCTTCTTGATATTGCTCTGTAGCAGGTGGTTGTTCTGAGGTTGTGCTAGCATATGTAGATTGAAGGACGTGTGTGCAGCATTATTGATTCTTAGATTTTAGCTGGCCCTGTAATCTTCTGGCTGTTGAGTGCGCAAGCATATTATTGCCAGTAGAATGCTTATCCAGAGATGAGTATTGAGAGTTTTTAATGAAGATTGATACCGTTGAGGAACGTATGTGCTTGTAAGTACCTGTACTACAAATTTCACTGATCTGCTTTCATAGATTGTCATGCATAATTTCATGATAGTTTCAATAAAGAATAAACTTTGTCCAATGGGGAAGCATGGCTATAGACGGTCTAAAAGTTTAATTTTTGATGGAATTATAGCAGTGAGAAGAAATTCCAACTGTGTCCCTAATGAGATTTTGTTCGGATATTTTCTCAGTTACTTGGTGCACCTAGTTTGTTCTGTTCAAGGGATGTGGCCTTGTTATTTTCCCGTACTCTCTAGCAATCGTTCGGTTTCCTTAATTTTGCTTTTGATCAAATGGGTATAACAAGCATGACCTTTTTGGGTGGTTTTACATTGCAGGAAAATTTGGCTTGTATGTTCCTGCGATGTTGATGTACTGTAATGTAACAAATGGAGGTTGTGTTGCTGCATCAAGATGTCTGTATGATAAATGCACTCTGCTTGAAATTACCTAGTGGTGTTTCTTTTAGTTTTGAGATAACTTTTGTATCTGTATATTTACATTCTCTAGTTTTGCTGTGAACTAACTCGAGATCCTATAGAAAATGGTAAGTTTGTTTTAGGATCTCTCGTCAAGGAACACAATCTTGTAATTGTTATGGAATTGTCATATATAGTCCTGTAGTTAATCAGGCTGAATATAGTTTCTTGTTTGTTATTCGATAATCCTGCTTTTCCTTATTTTTCTTACATGGATTTTATTCTCTTTGGATAACCTGGTGTACCGTCTCTAATTTTGGAAATTACAAGTAAGTGTTATGCATGATTTTTTTGTTCGAGTGAATGCTCCGCTCTCGAACAGTTTCAGTTTATGGAATCCCTCGTATTGTTCAAACTCATGGTGTTGTGCAGTGCCTTTCTCGCTGTTTTTCCCAGGCCTTGTACGCTTTGTAGTTTGATGGTTACATAGAGCTGTGAAATTGAACTTTCGCAAGCTCTTCCTTCATGACTGATCATAAATTCATATGGTACATTATGCTCACGGTTAGATTATCAGCTTTGTCCTTTTATGATTTCTTATTTCCATTTTTCTTTTGATGCTCCTTTTGTAATGTTGTTTTTGTACAAGTATTTCTTTCCTACTTGCACATATTGTGTTATTGATCAACTCAATAGGCTATCGTCACCCTTGAAACCAGTGACAAACGAGCAATCTGATGTATTTTCGTGTATTGGATCAGTTAGCGCTATTCACAACACGATTACTTGTTTAAGAACATGTTCGTAATTTCAACATCTCTTGTAGGAGAAGTTGTTAATATATTCGTATAAAACGAGGTTTCCTCCCAAAAATTAAAGCCCCCAAAAGTTGACGAGTTGGTACCTGATGTTGTGTAATATTCTTTGGACTTTGTGATGTCAATGTCCCTATTACAAATAAAATAACCACGTCATGGCCTTCGTTCATTACTTTGGCTTACATCTTTTGACCAACCTAACCTTTTTTCAAATCAATGGCTATAATACTGACATCATAGTTCTCTTATTTTTATAACCCTTATCTCTTTCATTAGTTCCTACACAAAGAGACTTTTTCCCCTGGGAATAACAGACGATACATATGGCAGGTTCAAACAACGGTAAAGACATAATAACTTTGGAGACAACACCAACATGGGCTGTTGCTGTTGTATGTTTCATTTTGATTACTATTTCCATTATTATTGAACATGCCCTTCATCTCTTAGCTAAGGTATGTCTTACTCTCTCTCTCTATCAAATACAGTTTGGTTTTCCTTTTAGGAAGCAATAAATAGGACAACTAGAGTACATATTATCCGTTGTCTTATTTTGCAATGATACTGTTGCCTCCTATTAAGCAACAACAATACTTTCTGCTGTTGTTTAGGAAGCAACATCATATATATCAACCCATATTGCTTCTACATTTGATTGATTTTGGATTCACTAATCCTGTAGTACTTCAACAAGAAGAGGAGGAAGTCTTTGATTCAAGCTCTAGACAACTTCAAATCAGGTACTACCAATTAATTATAAGAAAATTTAGTAGTATTTGTTTTATCTGACTTATGTATATAAAATTGTTGTTGTAATTTGAAGAGTTGATGCTTTTGGGATTTATCTCCTTATTGCTGACTGTTCTCCAAAGGCCTATCGCCAAAATTTGTATCCCAAAGGGTGTTTCTGAGACTTTTCTTCCTTGCCAAAGCTTGACAAGTGATGAGGAGGAGGAGGAACCAAAATGTGAACTACAGGTATTTCTTTTATATTTTGAATTAAACTAAAGTTGGTACTAGAAGATGTTTAGTTCCAAAAAAGTGAATTTTATCATGTGTTCAAATATTATTTTCAGGGAAAGAGATCTTTGATATCAATAACAGGTGCCCAGGAGCTCCAGCTTTTAATATTTGCTCTTGCTTTTTTCCATATTCTTTCTTGCTTCCTCACATTCAGTCTTGGAACACTTAAGGTAATTAATTAAAGTTCTTCAATAATTACATCCCTTTTTTCCTTAATTTAAATTGATCATATTTATTACCAC
>JAPFFP010000046.1:14756248-14772740 GCA_026153255.1 Solanum medicagineum
CAGGTTTGTAATCCCTTTTCCTGCAGGTTCCAAGAACAAATCCCAGTTTGCTCTTCGCTCTGAGGTTGATTGTCATCGATCTACTCCATATGGAGTAGTTCTCTGCTCCTGTGAGTTGCACAGATGTGAGCAAACTCGCAGGAGTGTCTGATGCATGCAGGTGCAGTGGATGATTTCTGTTTTTCTCCACTGCATCAAGTGTATCAGGTGATACTTCGCTTGAACTATTTGAGTTTTCTGTAGCCATCTCCTTCAATGTCTGATGGAGTCTTCAATGGCCCCCTTTTTATTATTTTTTGAGGATTATTTTGACCATCAATAAGGGTTTAAAAACATCTTTCGTCTTATTTAACCACTATAAAATAGTTTAAATATTTTATCTTGATTTAAAAATTCTAAAATAAATCAATCAAAACAGTAATACTACTTTTGTCCCGAAATGAATATTATCTTAGCACTAATTATGTTTATTAATATATTAATAATACAATATAATGTATTATCTACTAAATTATTCTTATTTAATAAATGCTTGTTTAAAATTGAATATTATTAAAATAGTCTAAAAATATAATTGAAAAGTATACTAACTTTCGTCTTGAATTTATAAAATAACACTAAGTTTAAAATAATTAGTTTTTATTTTATAAGAAGAAGTCTTTTTAAAAAATTTATTAATTTATTGAATATATTTGAAATTATTTTCAAAAACTAACCTAGTATCCAACAAAAAAAATCATTAAACAGAGAATGGGAGAAAGAGTTCTTAGGCCCATCAACAAAAAGGGCCCAATATGACTTTCTAGGAGTTCAATGGGTCTAAATGTTGGATTATCAACTCGTGAATACAATGCTCATAGTTAATAATAGAACATATATGATTTTAGATCGCAAAAATTACTTAAATACATATTTTATTTATCATAATTTTTAAGATTTTTTATTATTTTAAAATTTTTTAAAATTTTCTTTTCGGATATATCGCTCCTCTCTCACTGATACATCCCTATCTCCCTCTCTGGTACATCTTTCTCCTATGTATTCGGATGTCCTATGTCCTCTCTAATACATCTCTATCCCCTCCTCTCATACTTCTCCCCTATGTATCCAGGTGTCATATACCCTCTCTAATACACTGCATTCACTAATTAAACCTAACTGCTCATCATGCCATTGTTGGTCTAGGACAATGTTGAATTAATTCAGGTAGGATCATGGGAAATCGAGGGTATTCGGATAAGATTTTTTTAAGTGATTTAGAAGTCAAAAGTAAATAGCTATTGACTTTTAATTTTTGACCTTTTCTTTTGGTTGCTTTTTAAACCTAAAGTTTAAACATTTTATGCTTTTGCCAAATACTTCTAAAAATTAAAAAGTACTTGAGAGCTAAAAGCACAAAAAATAAGTCTATCCAAACACCCTTTTAGAACTATATACTAAGGAAAAGGTGAAATGGATGCTCTCTTCATGTTGCATTTTCTTTTGAGTGTATCTTAAAAATCATAAACAAAAAATATTTTTTACTAGTTTACCCTTGTATCTTTCTAATAAATTACACTTTATTTAAGAACAAAACTAAACTGATCTTATTTCAAGAACATTTAATATCAAGGATAAAATGACACAAAATAATTAATTTCATCTTGATTTTATTAAATAATAAACAAATTGAGACAAGTATTTTAAGTAATCTTGACAACTAATTATGTGGGATAGAGAAGTGTTCTAATAACAACATTTATAATGAATAAAATAATATTTATTTTGTAATTATTTCTCTAAATGAATAGACAATTTTGAAATGGATAGCCAAACATTTTTTAATGGAACTCTTTTAATAAATATAAAGCCTGTGCAGGAATAGAATCATCAACATTCAAGACAATATGAAACTCTTTTAGCCAAATTCTTTGTTTGTCCAATTCAAATATTTTTTGTATGTACAAGAAAAAGGGGTAATAAATTAAATATGAAAAAAAACCCTTAAAATATTACATAATTAATAAGAAGAAGAAGAAGAAAAACCTTACTATGGTAGCTAAAAGACACAACACAACTACATATCACACAAATTAAATGTCTCTTACATTTTTTGGACTTAATTAGTTACCATATACATATGTAGCTTAATGATAATGATGGTCAAGACAAAGATGATGCAAAGAAATTATGCCCATCATGTGTCCCAAAGTGTCCTTCATCACCAATTAAACAAGCATAAAGCTCCTTATCAAGATGATTATGTTTGGATTGATCATGAAGTTGCAAACATGAAGTACTCCCAACTTCATCACAAGAACTTGAAATTGATGAATAATTAGTTGTTGTGTTGAACCCCAACAACATTTCTTGTGTTTTGTTTAGCTCCTTTCTAAGCCTCTCAACCTCCAATTTCAACTTCTCATTATCCTCAAGGGCACTATCTAGTCTTTGTTGCAAGGACTTGTAGTCAACCTCAAGACTCTGGCTTTTCCATCGCGCTCGCTTGTTCTGATACCATATTGCAACTTGCCTAGGTGGCAACCCCAATTCATGAGCAAGTTGGCATTTTCTATCTGAATCGAGCTTGTTATTAGAGCTGAAGCTGAACTCTAAGAGCCTCACTTGATCTTGATTGAGCCTTTTCTTGTGGCATTTTAGATGATTCTTTCGAGTTTGGGAATTCAAGAAATCCATTGTGATTTATTTATATAATATAGTAGATAGTTTGTGAAAATTCTAAGAATTTGGGGGTTATCATGTATAAGGAGAGAAATTATTAGGAATTTGGCTCCCATATATACTTCATTTTCATAACTAAAGGGAGCTAGCTAGAAGAAAGTCGGGCAATATATCTTTTTCATGATACACGAGGGCATCACGTGGGTGTGCCCTACTTTTGATAGTATATTGACATAGTATCATACTTATGATTTTAAATCTCTAATTAATTTTGTTTGGTTCAGTGTCTTCACTCTTGTGAAATTTTCTAGCTCTAGAGTCTGGGTGTAAAGCGTAGGGCGATAGGGTGGACCATAGATACGATAAGAAGAACCCCTCAATCGATAGGTCTTAATTATTGAATACATCCATCTAGTGGTAATTTACATAAACGTCAGAATCTCAAATAAGTTGGGATCAAGTATATAAATTCTCACGAACTATATTATAATTTATCGTCGAGCAAATAATTGTGATTTCTCAGGATTACTATATAATTGAGATCTAGAATATTCTATATATAAAATGTTGAAAAACTTAAAGAATTCACCCGAGACCTTTCTACTAAATCATTAGACATGCATATGAATTCATAAGAATGAAAAGAATACTAACCTTGTTCTATAAAATTATTTTGTAATATTCTTTTTCTGAGATGGAGAGAAAGAGAAGAATATATCTTCTGATTTAGGACCATGTCTATTTAAATATTCTGCATGCTGTGCTCTTTCACGAAAGATATGTCTTTTCATGAAAGGTACCTTTTCTCATAAGTTTTCATCATAATTATTAAAAAAAAAAAAAAAGTTAACAAATATTTATATTTTATGCCCAAATAAATTACTAATATAAAAAAATCTTAAATTTGACATATATAAGTGGTTCTAAATTAATGGAAACAAGTCAACGTATATAGTATAGTTTATACATCTTTGATCACTGCCACAAGCACTAGAATCATAGATAATTTTGGGAAGTATACATTTGCTGACCAATTTCAATGATTTCAAAATTTTAAAAAGTACAAAAGAGAAGCATACAACTTTCTAGGCACTAGCAACTTGGTATTTATTTGGAATTTTCATACATAGTATATATTATTAATTAGAAGTTAGAATCTAGTAATAATTTGAAAAATACTTGACACTAGAGACAATAGAGGAGCCAAATTGGGACTAAGTATAGGATTTTCATAGTATAAGGGGATGTTACATGTTGTATTTAAAAATATAATACAATTGTTTAGTATAAGCTAATTATCCTTTTATTCTGATCAAATCATGTTTTGATGACTTTGATCCTCCTTTAGATAAGCTATAACGACATTTTAACTAGACATTTAATCTAATCCAGACCCACAAACCATCTCCATCCCCGGCCCGCACAAAACATGAAAACATCGAGAAAAAGATGAGAGAATAATAAAGCGTAGAGACTTTACTTTGAGGTATTTTATTTTGAAGATTATCATGTCAGTTTTGATGTAAAGAGTTCATTGTTTAACTTAATAGTAGAAAATACAATAGAATATAACTTATTTGAATTTTATATAATTCTAGCTAGGTTAGCAATATGTTTTGTTTTCTTTTTGAATTTAATCTTTCAAATGTACATGAGAAGTTGCAAAATAAAAATGTTAGAAAAACTACTGAAAATCGTAAAAGGCTATGTACTGTTGGTCCAACTTTATAGAATCTTTGGGGTAGGGCAAATTGCTATTCTATAGTTTAGACTTTTGATTGATATAATGTTCGAAAGAATATGTCGTTAGGAAGGAGGGCAATATTAGCCCCACTTCACAATTGCTAGTTAATGCCATCTTTATACTTAATTTTCACCTGTATTAGTGGGGTATTAAATATTTTGTCTTTTTTTATAATGTGTTGTTACTGTAACATTTTGTATACATCAAATCACCTCAAAGATAACACTATAAAATAGCAAATTTACTAGATCATATAAAAAAAAAAAAATTGTGTCAATGTATATAATTAAATTAAATCCTTCTTTATAAAGGTCATTTTAAAAAATTTTGAATGTAACACGCGCAACAATTGGCTTTTTCTGGAAAGTGCATGAACGTTGAAATCCTATTCATTTATTCATTCCCCTTATCACAACTTTGATCCATTTGAATTCAAAGTACTAGTACTTAGTAGGGACTTAAGAAGCAAGTAGACCATGAAGGAAGAGGACCCATTAAATGTTTCAAGTCATCAATGTGAATTTGGAAACAAGGGTGTATTTGGTAGGGACAAAAATATGCTCTTCTTTTTTTTTTTGACAAAAAAAACATCTTTTACTTTTACTTTGTGTTTGGTTGGTAGGGTTAAGGTGAGTGTCTGGTCTTGGGGTATAGTAGGGTAGCAGGAATAGTCGTGTTTATATCATGCTTGTCACTATCTGTCATATATGTGTTAATTTTATCGTATTTACATATTGCTGCATGCTTTTCATTATTAGTCGTTTTTTTTATTCTCTTTCTTTCCTTATTGTCATATCTAGTTTATTCTGCTTATGGGTTTTTCAGATGAGGGTTTCCAGGAAACAGTCTCTCTACTTCGACGAGTTAGTAATAAGATCTACATACATTCTATGCTCCCCAGATCTCACTTGTGAAATTCAACTAGATATGTTGTTGTTTGATGATAAAATAAAAATTCTGAGGGATTGGGGTGAAAGCTAGGTGGGCATGAAATGGTAAAAGATGACAATCAACATAAAAAGCACCAATTTTTTTTGTAATTTATTTTTTTATCTTTAAAGAACCAACATTTCTAGAATTTTTATTTTAAAATTTAGATAAATCAAAACTTGAAAAACTGAAACTACCTTGCTTTCAAAGCCACTATATTCAGTGTATTTACACCTATTTGTCACATTAACACAAATTAACATATCATGTCACACTTTATCCTGTGATTCCAATCTTTCTATTGCAAAAGTATATTTTTGAGAGCATTTGGAATTGAAGGACACAAGTTTTATGCTTCAAACTACATATACTTTAACCATCATAGCAAAGTGATTTCCAACACTGCCCTTTTCTCTTTCTTCGAATAGTAAGTTTTATGTATAAACTGTGTTAAAAGAAATAGTTACGCAATTATATTACTAATCAGATTCTTAGTTGCTGTCACACGCTTACGAGATTACAAGTTTAAGTGTTGAAAATAGTATATGATTCGAAATATAAAATAAGATTACTTGTGATCGGACCATATGCATAGCGAAAGCTCTAATACACTGGACTGCCCTTTTTTTTTAACTTTTATTAATTAAGTTGATAAAAATAACATCTAATTTTATTTGAAGGTATCCACCATCAACCTGTTTGTTTACTATTGATGGAAACACCTCTCTATACCCTCACATAGGTATATAAGATATTCGTACACTCTATCCTTTAAGACCTTCTAGAATTATACTGAATATATATGTTGTTACTGTAGCCAGTTTATTTAATGTAGGGGGATTTTTAAAGACAATAATCTACCTATCATGACAAAAGCTCCCAGAGGAAAATCCTAGTCGTTTTAGCTTACCTTGGAAGTGATTAAGAATCATTTAATTAACATCCTATTGATATCAACATCCTAAATAAAAGCAGCTATTTTTAATTGGATCCAAGTTCTAATAAATACAGCAAGAGTTTAAAGATAGTTATAACATGTAAACATATTTTTCTTTCCCATACGTGTGCCTCATCCAAACCATTTGATAAAGCTCATTAATTAACTTTTTAGTTGTGATGATCTATAGGTATTTTTTATAAATAGAGATCAACCTTTCGACGCTCCTCATGGATCATCTGGAAACAGCCGCTTTATGTTTTTAAACATAGGGGTTAGGCTGCGTACATCCGACCCCCCCTCACCCCGCAATGAGCGGGAGCCTTTTGAGGCACTGGGGTATGTTGTTGTTGTAGAGATCAACCTTTCGAAAAAAAATAAATTTTGAATCTAACTCAAAATCAAAAATGACTTAAAAAGAAAAAGTCTAAAGGACCACATTACCTCCAATGTGGGTTATAAATGGATCCACACATAGTGAGTTAATACTTTATTGTCGATGTTTTATTCTCAAAATCACTAACATATTTAGTTAGTTTTTATTTCTAATTAATATTTTTTAAAAATAAAAAATATATTCATTTAGATCATTAAGTCATCCGTTCCACTTGACCTAGCCCTGCTAAAAATATTAATATGGGCCCAATCATTTGATTTTCTGAACTAAATAATTTTTCGATATAACATGATTAGGAAACAAATTAAAACTCTACATAAATGTTACGGTACCAAAGAAAACTTTGAAGAACATGAACAATCAAGTTCTTTTTTATGCCATATTAGTAAGTCTCACGTCACTGCTAGTGCCCTCGCTTTCGCTTATCATTACTTGCTGATCCATTTGGAAATCATCTGCACGTATAATATCATGCAAGATGATTGTTCCGGTGATACAGAAGTATTGGGTTCATCTTATATTTTTTATGAGAGATCAAATAATTATTTGATTATTTATTTTTTTTACAAAAAATTATTTGATTCGAAAAAAATCTAATAATTGGATTCATGTTATATTTTTAGCAGATCGAATCATTACAAGATTTAAATGGATATATTTTTAATTTTTAAAGTATTGATTAGAAACAAAAATTAATTAAATAGGTTACATGACTTTGAGAGTAAAACATTGATAGTTGAAAGTCTTTTATGTTAAAAATCAAAGTTAAGTGACTTTCTTAGAAAATAACTCATAGTTAAGTGACTTTGGAACTTAAAAGCAAAAAAATTAAATAACTTTAAGTGAAAAGAGTCGATAATTAATGACCATCAGTTATATTGACTCCAAACATTATACCATGTTAACATATCAAAATTTGATCAACATACAAAACTGATAAAAATCTCATAAAAACAATAGGTAAAACTAAGTTCATGCCTCTTTAAAACAAGCTATTTACATCCATATACCCCTTCACTTTTATGCCCTCGTGTTATTAAAATTCGCCCCCCTAATATTAAAATTCGCGTGTTGACGTCAACTCCCACCTTGTATGATATACCAATAGGGTATACATATACCGATAGGATATTACAGAGGATTAACCTCAGTTCTATATGATACTGATATGGTATCGATATACCGATAGAGTATCACAAAAAAATATATTTTCTACTAATTTAGAATTTAATAAATAAGTTTGCAACTTTAGTAATTTTCTATTAATTATTTTATTTATTAAAAAAGAGCTCAAAATTATATGATACCGATAGGGTATCAATATACCGAAGAAGTATCACAAGAATATATTTTCTACTTATTTAGAATTTAATAAATAAATTTGTAGCTCTAATAATTTTCTAGTCCTACACGATATCGATATGGTATAAATATTCCAATGGAGTATCACAATGAATATTTTCTACTAATTTAGAGTTAAATTATTTTTTATATGTTTCTTATTTATTTATTAAAAAAAACACAATCTTATATGATACCAATTGGGTATCAATATACCGTCAGAGTATTACAGAAGATTAAGCTAATTTTATATGATACCGGTATGATATATATAGACCGTCGGAGTATCACAAAATATTATTTCATAGTATTCATGCTGACATCAGCACAACATCAGATTGAAATAAAAGAGGAAAGTGGGGTAAGAAGGTACATAGTTTGGGTCATGAGTCCATTAAGAATAAATAATTTCAAATTAAGTCTATTTAATGTACTTTTTTCAAAATATTATTGTAATATGAAAATTTCTACCAAAAACTAATCCGACTTAACTAACCCACTGGTCGAATATTACAGCAGAGGCCCAAACCAGATGGTTAGCCCAATACAAGTTTAACTCAACCTCAAAAAATTTAGAAAAATTTTTATACGTGTTACTATCATTCATTATTTAGATAAACTAAAGAGGGATTTTCGCATATAGTCATTCAAAAATATCCTAATATGCTTTGTAGCTTTAGTTTGGGCAATTACATTTCTTAACTATAGTTATGACAACGTTTGTATAATTCGTGCAGCATTTGTATATGTTTGTATAATTCGCTATAAAATTCACAATTTTTGTATAACATTTATATATTTTGCTATCAATTCGTGCACAACGTTTGCATAATTCGCTATACAATTCATAATGTAAGTATGTTTTGGTACACGATTTGATTTGCGCATAGCTTTTGTATAATCGTGCATAACGTTTGCATAAATCTCGGGAATTATACTAAACACAAATTGTAATTACAACTACATATTTGTATGAGCCGCAATTAATTCAAATTATAACTATATTAACTAATTACCCAAATTACCTAAATTATATACTTAAAATATATATCCTCTTTAAGTGTATACATTAATTTCCATAAGCCTTAAAACATCAAACTTTTTTCCGCTTATGCTTGGGTGTGTGATTAAAAAAAGAGACATAATTAATTAATTTATGCAATGTACATGTGAAAACATAAACATAATCTTTTTCTAAATATTAAATTGTCACGATCCAAATCGAGGTCATGACTAAAGAACTACTTAAATTTCAACCCTAGAAAGAAAGTACATTAAAAGAATGCAAACTCAATAGATAAATAGTCTCCACATGAAAACCATATCCAGAACCGGGTGTCGCGAGTATAAAGAGCATCTAATAACGAAACTAGTGAAATAAGTGTCCCTCTATTTTCAAATAAAAATAAAGACATAATAACTAAGATGAAATCCAATGAAAACTCGAAGGCCTGAGTCTCACCACTAGATCTGGTATGACCCAAGTGCACGAGCAAATCAACTACCACGAGGATAATCCTGGCAAGAATCTGCGGGAAAAAAAAGTAGGGGTGAGTACACATAATATGTACCCAGTAGGTTTAACCGACTGAGAATCAGAAATTGAATAAATTATGAAATAACCTAGGCACGCTTCCACCTGCAATAGGAAAATCAGCCCGGCATCGGTACTGCCTATTCGTATAGGACAGCGCGAATAAAGTAAATATATAATCTCACATAAGCCAATCCAAAACAACCGCAAATAGTATAATAAGATAGTATGCAGTGTCATGCAATGTAAGGTGTTATCAAAGACCGTCGCACAACCTATCATATACACCCCCATCGAGCTAAGGCTCCATAGATTAAGGGAACCTATGGGGACCTCGCAAGCTATATACCTCAATAATAATATATCAACTACCTAGCCACCCAAGTACCAGTGGTCAAGGATTCATGATAATAATCTCAATGTATCAACTACCTTGCCATCCAAGTGCTCATGGTCAAGGACTCATGATATGAACCACTATTCCAACTTCTCAAAATGTCATGACATATAGTACGAGGATGCATGCAATGAAGACACAATTATGAAAGCAATATTCCTCTCAATAAGCACAATAGATATCAAAGTTCTCAATTTAAGATTCACATGCTCTTGAAACATCACATAGACAATCAAGGCCCTCACACTAGCATCACAATAAGAATTATCAACCTAACACATGATACGATCCCATCCCATAGATTACAACATAAGGATATTCAATAACTCAATCTCAATCTCAAAGAAGGATAACCGAACCTACCTCACTGCCATAACCACACTCGAACATTTCTACTGAATAGACGAATCTTGAATTCAACTCCTGAAATGACAATTCTCTATCAAGAATGAAATATACACATCACAAGGAGTCTAATGACACCCATATTACTATGTGTATAGTCCAACCTCAAAACTCAACTAAAATTATGATTAAATTCCTAAATTTCAAGCGTTAAATTAAGTCTTAATTTTTTTTCAACGTCATAAATCTAAATATATTCATATAATAAAATCTATATGCGCGCGCACATATGTATGTATGTATCAGGAAACGTACCATACAGTAGTGAATTTGACTAATAAAGAACCATAAGCACTGGGCGAAAGTGCTAAATTTCTCTTTGGATCCAAAAGCACTGACAAAAGTGCACAATGAATAACACTGCCGTGAGCAGCATCTCAATTTGAGGCTCTAAATAATTTCAATTCTTACCCACTAATTATACTTAATGCAATAAATTATCCAACCCATAGTTATAATATCAAGAAGTTGAAAGTCGGACTAGTTCTTTACCCGGATAATTTGAACGCTTTTGATGCTTCTCCAGCCGTCGGAGAGGGTTTGCCCTCCTCCTCCTTTTATTTTCTAATTTAATTACGTAATCCACTACTTATTTTATATATATATATATATATATATATTAGTCCAAGTAGCATAGGATATTTAAACAACTTTACTCTGTAGTCCACAAGTTAATGTAATTGTCTACACTTACCCATAAATTAAACAATTGCAGTATCAAATAATTAAAAATATCCATTTAATATTCACAAAAAAAATATTTTATAAAAATAAAAAAATTAATTTTTAAAATAACCTTACGAGTCATTACACGAATCAAAACATTAAAACCTTTTATCAATTATCAACCATAACATAGTATAATTCAAATATACAATAATTTACTTGTAAATTTAAGATACTTCAAGATAGTAATTAATCAATGGTGCATTCAGGAACCATAAAAAGTTAAAAGGGAGGATATTGTGCGGTATTCCCTTAAATTCCAAATCCAGCTTTTTGGGAATTGTGAAAAAGTACGAAGACTGTTTTACCATTCCTATTAAAATACACAAGCACATTTCTGTTATTCAGTTGCCAAGGGTAAATATGTAAATTAATATTCTTCCCAATCGCCACACGCTGGAACACCCTATAAAGCCTTGTCTTTCCGTTTTTTCCCTCTTTTCCATTTATTATAAAAAAAAGGTTCTCCCCATAAATTCGAAATCCTCTCTCTTGGTTTCGCGTAAAGTAACACCGCCAGTGTGAGAATATGTTGAGTTTTTGGGGCAGAGGTTCCACCGGAGACTCGCCGCAGCAAGATTCTCCGTCACCGTCGCCGTCGCCGTCGCCGTCGCCGTCGCCGTCGCCGTCGCCGTCTCCATCTCCATCTCCATCTCCATCTCCATCTCCATCGCCTCCAAAGCGCTTCTCTGTCAATGTTGCCACGGGACCGGCGAGGCCGATATGTTTCGTGTATTGCGATGAGAAAGGTAAGTTCCAGATCGATCCCGAAGCTCTAGCGGTACTTCAGCTAGTCAAGGAGCCAGTTGGTGTTGTCTCCGTCTGCGGTCGTGCTCGTCAAGGCAAGAGCTATATATTAAACCAGGTAAGTAGAATTTAAAATTTAAGTAAAACAAGCTTTCTTATTTTATTCTTAGGTTTATTTATACTATTCATGGTGTGCAAATTTTTGTTTATTAGGGTTAATGATTGCAGGTGTTGTAGTTTTTAATTTGAAGCGCGACCTTTGTGACCTAGTTATAGCTACATAGTTGTTTGGATAAACTAATTTCATAAAGCACAATGCTTTGAAGCAAGAAAAGAGTAGGAAGTAAATACAGAGGAACTAAAGCAGCAAGAAAAATAGGTTAGTTGAATTAGGATTAGAACTTTCCGGAATATTGAATTGCAGGTGGGGAACTATGTGTAAGTGGTTTGCAAATGTCAGGTTAGTGATTAAACATAGGTTGAGTTTTGTAGTTCCAAGATTGCAGATGAAAAAGGTTTGCTTTTAGGCTGTCTAATTATTTGCTTAGGTTCCAGAAACATATTGCTCAACAATAAGAAGATTTATCATCTCAGCTGTATCAACGACTGTGTTCATTGTAATGAACAAAAAAAGATGGAGAATCTGAAGCACACTAATAGAGTACTCACAAAAAAATTTGACCAGATAAATAAAGGACTAGGCAACAGAGGGTTCATGCTGGAGTTTGCTTATTTTTCCTTTTGGAACTGTGATGTCAGAACCAGCTTGCAGGCACTCAAATTCCACGAGGCACCTGCTATCTCTTGCTGATGCATATACTGGATAGCTCTGTCCACCAAGGCTTGATTAGATATAAGAAGTTGGTTTTTGAACCCGAGACCTAATAGTACTCAACTGCTCCGGTTCTGATAAAATGGACACTGCCTTTCTGAACTCCTTAGTTGTTGCCTCATGTAGTTAGCTTGATCTTCCTTGAGTAACTACTCTCCTGTTTTGAAGGGAACAGGAGCAAGGTGCCTGCATATGTCTCTTAGGTCATATGGAAGGAGAGGAATTCCAGATGTTTTAAGGGGAAGACAGATATTATACAGAAGCTCAAATACAACTGTTTATGGCTGTTTGCTTTTTAGTGTTATCTACAGTATGTAAAGGATGAAATTAGCATTGCTCGATTTCATAGAATTTTACCAGAATAGGTTTTTGTTACAGCGGAGTTCCTTCTTTTTTGTTGCTTGCTAAGAAGGATCCCTAACTAATGTTCTGCCTTTGTACCATCTTATTGCTAGGCCACTCTACTTCTAATATGTTGTTTGTTTACTTGTTGTGTTTACTTGTTGAAAGAAATTCTGTTTTTGCCTCATGTGGTAAACTTTATCTCGATTGTGCAGAGTGTTCCTTTTTCACCCTTTAATTTATTGAAGCACATTTTATTGCTGTCAAGCCTTATTGATATAAATAGTATAGCTTCCCATCAGCCCATGGGCCAAAGCCATAATAAAATGATAGCTAGTGTTTTGCTTTAGGAGACTTGTTTGATTTATCATATGGATAAATTTATCAGGAAAACAAACCCTTTCCGTTCTTTGGCCATTTCCTTTCTGATGTTAGATATTTAACTTAAGGAAGAGTTTCCTAGCTATCAAAAACCAGATAACTGAGAGTTTCCTGCATTTGATGTAGCTTCTTGGGAGGAGCAGTGGCTTTCAGGTAGCACCAACTCATCGCCCATGTACCAAAGGCATTTGGTTGTGGAGTGCTCCTTTACGAAGAACAGCTCTTGATGGAACAGAATACAACCTTCTACTGCTGGACACTGAAGGAATAGATGCTTATGATCAAACGGTTAGATTTTGCGCTGAAACATTTTATCATTGCTGTACTGGAAAAAACACCGGCAGCTTTCTTCGATTCACCATGCTCTTTTTTTTTTTCCTTATCGTAGATTCTTTTACTTTTACCTACCGTTCACCTCCACTAAATGGTAAAGAAAATGTCTGCTTTGGGTCAACTCCGAATAGTTTTTTTTTTTTTTGGTTTGAGATAGTACTCTCTTAAAAAATGTACCTCTATCTTATTCATTTGGGTTTGATTAAGTTTAAAGGACAAGCAACTTAAGGAATACCTTTTGTCTGTCACCCTCTGCCCTTCTATTTATGTCTTCTTTCGTATTCATCATTTATTTGTTCAACAGGGAACATACAGCACACAGATATTCTCCTTGGCAATCCTCCTCTCAAGTATGTTTGTTTATAACCAGGTTTGAACTACTCAGGCATGGATGTCCTATCTCTTTCTGACAAGATGTTCTTGCGATATAAATCATTTGATCATAAAAGGCTTAGTGTATGTGTCTTGCAATAGTGCCTTTTTGACTTTTTGTTACTAATGAGAAAAAGACATTCTCGCGAGACACATCCCTCCTCCTTCTGATTTATACTTCTGTTGTTTTCAGTCAGCTTTTTATTGACTTTTTGTTTGTCTTGTATCCAATTTAGACTAGTTTCCTAATATTTTTATTAATTTAGATGGGTGGTATTGATGAAGCTGCACTTGATCGCCTCTCTCTCGTTACCGAAATGACTAAGCATATACGTGTTAGAGCTTCTGGAGGAAGGACCAGCGCCTCTGAGCTTGGACAGTTCTCCCCAATCTTTGTTTGGTTGCTTAGGGTAATTTAGGATTTTATGTATTAATATCAGTTTTTAGCTTTTTTTCAGCTACCCTCTTTTGAACTGTAAGTTAATGGCATGCATACATTACTTTTTTCTTTTGCATAGGATTTTTATTTAGACTTGACTGAGGATAATCACAAGATAACACCACGGGACTACCTAGAGCTTGCGTTGCGGCCAGTTGAAGGTGGTAGGAAAGACGTAGCTGCTAAAAATGAGGTACTCACATCCAATCATTCTTCTTTCATTTTGCTTATTCACAGAAGCTCAATTGCTATTTGTAATCTTCTCTACCTAAGGGCTTTAGTGGTATTTCTGCTTTGTTTTTTGATCAGCTGGTAGTTCTTCCTTACTCATAAAAAGAGTATTCTTTCTATCCTAAGGAATGGCTAGCTGATCTTGTAGAATACTTGCACTTGTTTTTGTTTTTGTCTCATATTTTGTTTAAACAAGTTTCCATTGTAGATAAAAAATTTAAACTTGTGACTGCAGATTAGGGAGTCCATTCGTGCTCTTTTCCCTGACAGAGAATGCTTCACCCTTGTGCGGCCACTGAGTGACGAAAATGAGCTCCAACGGCTTGATCAAATACCTGTCAGTGTTAATGATTCATTTTTTACATTCTCTGGGATTATAATTACTATCTAATCGTTTTACTTGTGGGAATAATCCTTTATAGTTTTCTTACTGCGGTTTCGTGTCACATGCAGATAGAAAGACTAAGGCCGGAGTTTAAAGCAGGTCTTGATGCTTTGACAAGATTCGTTTTTGAGAGGACAAAACCCAAGCAGTTTGGAGCTACTGTAATGACAGGGCCAATATTTGCCCGTATAACTCAGTCCTTCATTGATGCTCTTAACAATGGGGCAGTGCCCACAATTACATCTTCATGGCAGGTCAATGTTGTTAGTGCTATAGATATTAGCACATTTTGTTTCGTTGATTTGCTTGATGTCTTTGTTGTTCTGTATCTGCAGTAGTATGGGTAGTTATATTATATTTAGCTGTGAACACTGATAGGATAAACTAGGGAAAGAGATTATTCTTGCCTTAGATGTTTTTGTGTGCATGAATTGTAACCAAGAGTCATTGATATTTTGTAAGAGAGGCTAGTGACCTTTATATATTGTTTCATGACCTGAGCATTCCTCGGTGTTATGGTAAATATTGTGTCATAAGGGACTGAATACTGATACATATGGAAGCCACTAATCATAATATTATATTGTTTGAACTAGTAACATGAAGCCACTAATCATATTTGATTGTATATATGTTCTGGTCATGACTTTTGTAAAGCAACAGAAGTTCTTCTTTTCCATGTTGTAATAATATTTAATAAAGGCATCTTTATTTCCTCTACTATGATCTAAATCAACTATTGATTATTCCGCATAAATAAAGTTAGTTATCACTTCATGAAAAAAATAGTGAATTGTATATGGAGGATCTTGTAGAAATTATTAGACTTCTCATCCATAATTGTATTTGTGAAAATTAGTTTCCAGATGTAACATAATACTAGTAACCATGTTTTTAATCCTATATTTACCTTGCACATGATATGAAATTTTGTTGACTGTTTCTTCCTGCGGCAGAGTGTAGAGGAAGCTGAGTGTCAAAGAGCATATGATTTGGCTGCTGAAATGTACATGTCTTCTTTTGATCGTTCTAAGCCTCCGGAGGAAGTAAGTACTGCTGTGTTTGGTAAGTAATTCCATTTAAAAATATCTGCTGATATTTTTGTAATTGCAGGCAGCACTAAGGGAAGCACACGAAGATGCTACCCAGAAGTCCATGGCTGCATTCAATTCTACAGCTGTAGGAGCTGGATCCATCAGAACCAAATATGAGAAACGTCTCCAAAATTTCACAAAGAAAGCATTTGAGGTTTTGATTATTTCTTCCCTATACCCCCCCCCCCCCCCCCCCCCCCCCCCAAAAACAAAAAAAAAAAAACAAAACCACCCACACACCCATCTACTAATTTTCTTTTTATT
>JAPFFP010000046.1:14774150-14784918 GCA_026153255.1 Solanum medicagineum
TGTTAAAATGGTGCCCAGCACCGTGTAGCTATGTTTTCTCTTGTACTTTGCTTGATGGACTGCCAGCCGGCTTGCTCAGTGTTCTGAAATGATAATTGAGATTCTTACGTTTTCTTTTTAGTACAGTATCGAGATTTTTACTCTTGTGAAACTACAGGAACAGGAGATTAAGGAGAAGGCAGCAAAACTTGACCAGGCTGAGCAGCGTTTGTCAACATTAAATTTGGAGTTGAAGGTGCGTGTCTGCTATTTAAAATTAATTTAGGTGTATTTTCACCTGATTATTTTGCTACTTGTATTATGTTTTTTTCCCTTGTAGAATTGACTTTGCTCTTCGCTTTGGCCGTTATTCTATATCTATTATTTTTTCTTCTTTACTTGGGCCTGATACATATGAGCCGAGGTCTTTAGGAAACAACTTCTCTATTTCCATAAGGTAGTGATTAGGTCTGGGTACACTCTACCCTCCCCAAACCCCACTAGTGGGATTCACTGGGTATGTAGTTGTATCTTCACCTGATTTCTGCAAGTTTTTTTTTAAAACAGGATGAAGAAAGATGTGTGCGGGAGAAAGGTGGGGGGTGACTGAGTTAGTAGAGACAGATGTTTATTTTGCTTTCACTGATCTGTAAATACCAAGATTGCGGAAGAAGTCACTTCTTCCATCATCCAGTATTTTTGAAATGTTGTCTCCCAGCTCTGTAGTTGTTGGTAGCCATGTATTTTGGCATTTGTATGTTGGTTTTATGCTGGTGAAGATACCATGCAAGATGGTTCTCATGTACCTGTCGTAACTCCTTATAATATGAGGAGAGTAGTCCATTAGATTTCACTTTCTATCATCATAAAAAGACCAACTAGCTACTCTAGCAATATTACTCGTTATGCACGTGTAAATTTAGCCCAACATATGCGCATGTTCTTGTAGTAATGACAAACTCTACCTGCCCAAAAAAAAAGTATTTTTACCAATGGCTATACTAAGATCTTTACCTTACGCAGGTTGCTGAGTCAAAGATAACGAACTATGATCTAGAAGTCTCATCCTTAAAGCGTGAAATTAAGGAATTAGGTGAAAGGTTTGAGCGCAACAATGCTACTGCACAATCATTTGAAAGAGAAGTTAGGATTCTGGAACAGGAGAAAGTCCATCTGGAGCAGAAGTATCGGTCAGAGTTCAGTAGATTTGAAGATGTCCAGGATAGATGTAAATCAGCTGAAAGAGAGGCGAAAAGAGCAACTGAGCTGGCGGATAAAGCAAGGGTTGAAGCAGCTGCTGCCCAGAAAGAGAAGAGTGAAATCCATCGAGTAGCTATGGAAAGGTTGGCTCAGCTTGAGAGGAATGAGAGAAATATACAGAACTTGGAGAGGCAAAGAGATGACTTGGCCAATGAATTAGAGAGGTGTCGCGCATCTGAGTTTGATGCGCAGTCAAAAGTTACAACTTTGGAGGCCAGAGTCGAAGAAAGGGAAAAGGAAATTGAATCACTTCTGAAATCAAATAATGAACAGAGAGCCAGTACTGTGCAAGTCCTTGAGAGTCTGTTGGAGACTGAGCGTGCTGCACGTGCTGAGGCAAACAACAGGGCAGAAGCACTATCTGTTCAGTTGCAAACGACACAAGGAAAGCTGGATCTTCTTCAGCAACAGTTAACTAAAGTTCGGCTGAATGAAACAGCTTTAGATAGCAAACTTAGAACTGCTTCCCATGGAAAACGCGCCAGGATTGAAGAAAATGAAGCTGGCGTCGAATCTGTTCTTGATATGGGGACAAATGATAGAGTAACCAGGGGAAATAAGAGGTCAAAGAGTACGACCAGCCCCATGGCATTCACCTGCCCAGAAGATGGGGGCTCCGAGTTCAGGGGACATGATGTTACTAGTAGTCAACAAACAAATACTGAGGATTATACTAAATACACGGTGCAGAAACTGAAGCAAGAGCTCACAAAGCATAATTTTGGTGCTGAACTGCTCCAATTGAAAAATCCTAACAAGAAGGATATTCTAGCTTTGTATGAGAAATGTGTTCTCCAGAAATCGTAGCTTCTCTCTGCTTTGTGGAATGGTTTCAGGTGACTCACCGACAAATTTGACCAGGTGACTTTCTCTGACATCTTAGGAGATTTTAAATGGAGATTGTTGGCACACAACCTGTTGACAAAAGCTACTGTAACTGCTGATGCCGCCGACTTAACCATTGATGTAACTTAAGACTGTTTTCCCATCTGGGGTGTATCTTCTATTGGTTTATAGACATTTTGTTGTTTGTTCGCGGTGCTTGGTTAGCTGCTGTGACTCAGTGTTGAAATTGGTGTATTGAGTGACTAACTCGTTTTGGGGCCGACTCTAGGTTAGTTTGATTCTTTTCTTCTTCCCCTGTTTTAGTTTTAATTTAGTGGTACTCGGTAGGATCACGTTAGGTAATTCCAGTTCCCAGGACTAGCATGTTGTGCAAGAATTCCCGCTGAGGAGGTAGATTTTTTCCCACTTTTCAACTTCATTTCCTGAAAGCTGTTGTTGATTTCTGTAAACCAGAATTATTTATTATGTGCTTTTTTTCCCCCTAATTTAGTATTTAGGTGCTTTTTATTCGGTTACCAATTCTTTTAACGGATTTAAATTTTTTCTTAATTTTTAATGTGTCCCCAAAATACACTTAATATCCTCATGCCCCTCATGGCCGGTATAAGTGCTGAACTTATATACACTTTACATACTATAGATGGAGACCAGTATATAGAGGGGACTATACTAAGAGAAAGAACTGTGAAAATTAATTCTAGTTAAGAAAGAAGATTTCTAAACATATTAAACTAGAATTAACAAATTCTAGTTAAGATTCTAAATAAAGAAAATATATGTTAATAAAATATAATTATCTTTATTTAGAATCTTAACTAGAGTTTGTTAATTCTAGTTTACTATATTTAGAAATCTTTTTTCTTTAACTAGAATTAATTTTCACAGTTCTTTCTCTTCTTTCTTTCTTTCTATATATAGTATACCCTCTATATAGTATAGTCCCTCTATATACTAGTCTCCATAGTATGTAAAGTGTATATAAGTTCAACACTTATACCGGCCATGAGGGGCATGAGGATATTACCACACCTCTAGCATAGCCTTTCTCGCAAGAACATCCACAATAGATCCAGTGCGCTTGACTTAATAAATTAAATAATTATATTTTGACCATTTGATATATAAAGTTCTTAATAGCTTTATACTTTTACTTTTTATTATCTCAAATTTTCATTAATTTAGAATGGAGTCTGTGTTTGGTTTTGAGCGAAATGCAATTTGTCAATTCATATGTATGGTTCATTTAATTTGTCACTTTGTTTCTAAATAATTTTCGATAAAGAATTTTTTTTGTTAAATCTTAATGATTAAACCGATAGAACCAATAACGATCAACAACTGATAAGTCAATATCTTAATGGTTCGATAATGGTGTAGCATTTTTGCAAATCGATAATCAATAAGTTGAATCGATAAACTTCAAAATTGAACTAATGAATATGCAGCTTTTTACTAATATCATGAATTTTAGGTATTAATAATGCAAGGAGATTTAATGCATGCATTAGCATGGTTAAAAATCCAATTGTCTCTCAAAATCTTTTTTTACATCTTTTTCACCATAAATATGAAGGATATCTTGTAAATAGATATTTTTATGCAATGATTACTATTTTTAATATATCAAATCGAATAATATATAAGAAATATTTCATTATAATTAGTACAAACATTACTATTTGGTATTATTTTTATACATCTTACCAAACCACCCTTTGTGTTTTCCACCTATGGCCTCCAAGGTGTATACCCCTGCCGTTTTCTTATTATTTTCAAAATATTTCTAAGATTGAGTATTGAGCAGATGGGAACTCAAATACTTCCTCCATCTAACTTTACTTGGCCTCTATTGACTTGACAGAAGAATTAAGGAGTAGTAAATGATGAGGTAATTTTACCAAAATACCGTTTGAATATAATAAATACTATGTCTGAAAAAATGTAATGGAGAAATGACTATAATTAATGATAACGATAACTTAGGAACTAAGTGTAAAATTATCTCTTGATTTCATAAAGTGAACAAGCATTGTTGAACATTCAAAATGATGTAAAGGTCAAATAAAAATGGACAGAAGGAGTAACACGTTATAAGTCGTCCACATTGTCTACCATTACCCACGAGGAACTATCGAAAGCAAATCCACATTCAAAATCTTAATTCTCTTTTTACTACTAGTACTAGTAGTCAAAAACTTTTAAAAAATAAAAATTAATTTTTATGTGTTAATTCATTTTTGTTCTTGATTTGGGGATTTAAAATCTTCCACGAAAATTAAAAACCCTTTCCACTCTTGAAAAAAAAGAAAAAAGATTTGTTCCAACATATATTCAGTTTTGGAGCAATCTCCATTTACAATAAATTTTAATTTAAGTCTGATGATTGGAGGAGTTGCTTTTATGTTTCCAAATGAGTAGAACTTCTCCACGATTTAAACCATAAAAATTCACATTAAATAATTTTAATCTTGTTTCATCATCGATTATTAAAATGTTAGTAGTATATCTTTGTTTGTCAAAACGAAAATGCATATTGATTTGATCATAATTCTCGTGGATCAAAGGTAAACTAAATTGGACCTACGAGAGTCATGACCTGCCTAATAATTTAAGAGCGGATAGATGATTTTAAAATAAATCCAATATTATAGAGAGAGTTTTAGCCCTTCTCTACAACGCAACATGGCTCAAATTTCCACGTAGCAATATATGTTTTACTCCTTTGGCTTAGCAGGCAAAAATTACGAAATTGTAATTAAATATAACATTCTCCTAATTAGTGAATAAAATGAAAAGATGATCAAACAATCAATCTTCTAGATTATCCAACATAATATTGTTTCTTCAATCAAGCAATTAACTAACTTCCTTAAGAAGAAAATATCTGTCAATTCTGCCAAGGATCAAATACAAGTCATGAGAAAATATATACGAAGAAAAAGAAAATTTAAATTAAGCTTATGAAGACATAATTATGAATTATTCATCATTTATATACATAAATGTTGATAAAAATTAAATAAAACAAGTAAAAATGAACAGTGTATATTGTCTACCTTTAAAAACAAAAACAAAATAATCCCTAATTAAACAAACAAGACTGCTGACTATGGATTACTAAGAAAGTAAAATACTCATTAATCAGTTAAAATTAAACATTAATTTTATTCCCCCATTATCCTCATTAATACCTCAAATCTTTTAACTTACATACTACAACAACCAAACCAACATTCATTTTGATTTTAATTATCTTAATAATATAACTTTGATTTTGGTTCCTACTTTTTGCTTGGCTCTGAAGGTATAACAAAAGATGAGCTATCACCATGAACCACCAAATTTTGGATTAGCTGATGATGAGGTGAGCTTTGGCTCTCAACATTGTATGTAATGAAAGGATTAGGATTATAATAATCGACGAAATTCGTCGTTGTTTTCAGGACAGGGTTAATATTGTTGACAATTGGTTTTTTTATGCTTAATGATCCACATTGTCTAGGTTGTGTTTGGTAGAAAACTTTTGAAACAACTAACTCTCCATCTTTTTCTTCCTCATTTTCACCTAAATGATATTGGTGCATCACCCAATTTGTCTTCTCAGGTTTTCTTTGCCTACCATAGTTTGTGTAGAGTACCAATATTTTCTTGTAACCTTTGAGTACTCCATTTATGTAAACTGGCCTTGTTTTACCTGTCTTGTGCCATCTTGTTTCACCACCATCAATTTCAGTGTGTACCTTTCGACGTTTTCTAGTCCCCGTCGTGTATGCTTTTGATGGACGATGAAAGAAATGACGCACTTGACCATCCTTGCTCACTCCTGCATGCAATGACGTATTCAGAATTTTAAGTTGACAAATGTAACTATATCTACCATATATTTTATAAGACAAAAGACATACAACTTTTCATTACTTTAAGGTCATGGAGCCAATTGATCATAGGCAGCATGAATTTTGGCTTGACAATATAGTTCACTTTTATTTTTATTTTTTCTTCTTCTTTTTTAATAATAAGTGACGTAACATAACACATAAATAATGTGCATCTGTATGTAATATACACTTGTTGTTACAATAACAAATCTATAGCAAATGGCATAGCATATAATTACCATAAAAAAAATATATAATATATATCGTCTATTTAATTTGACAGTATAAAAAAATCGCTCCCACCTGATATATTCATACTCACAAAATCTATAAACAAACTTTCTATAAGGTAGAAGCATTCAATGAAATAATAGCTAAGGTGCGAATAAATTGCTTTTGAATGCTACTTGTTATAAATAAAAATATCTATAACAAACTTCCCAAGAGATCGTAAAAATACTAAATGGAATAATCAAAGTGAATTTCGAAAAACCCAATCACCAAGTCAATTACTTTTTATCTTGTGTTCAAGCAATTCAAAATCTAAACATATACATTATAATTTTTTATCGAGTGGATTCAGGTGAACACCCTTTTAACTCTCTAGATCCATCCCTTGGTGTGAGTAAACTATATCTTTTTGCCACTATTATAAACAAAAATCTATAACAAACTTTCTAAAAAAACATCAAGTACTCAATAGAATAAAAACACCACCACTATAAATAAAACTCTGTAATAAACATTTTAAGAGGTAAATATAATCAATGAAATAGTTAAAGAGCAGGCAAATTTATTTTGACACAATCATATAAAAAAAGGAAGAAAATCTATAACAAACTTCATAGCATATAGCGGAATTTTAATAATTCAATTGATTAACTACCTGAACTCACATTTTGTTGGTGAAGATTCAATTCCCCACATTGTAATCTCCTTTCCCATTTTCCCTTCTACTACTCCCAATTTATTATTTTTTTAAAAAAAGAAGAAAAACTTGATAGCGTATAGTATTATTTATGTTGAATAAGACACTCCATTGACATTGGTATCTTGAATAGCTTTTTTACCAATGTAGGTGACTTAGCTACCTTAACCAAGTATTTTCCACTTTTGGTTCATTGAAGAAAGAATGAAATTCTCAATCCAGTTGTCAGTTGACACCTTCAACAGCTAGTCACTAAAGGATATTTTGTTAGTAACAACTTCTCAAACCAAGTGACTAAAAGGCTATCAATTTTTAGTATAAAAAGCCAGAAAATGAGGAAAAGGAAACAAGTCATAAACAGAATTTCATGCCTTGGAGTTTTCTAAGAAACGAATCAAACAAGCTTAGAATAATCCAAATTATATAAGTAATTCCTAACTTTTGCAACCAAACTATCTCACTTGGGAAATTTCCTAAATCATAAATTAGTACAACAACTAATTGTGACATAATAGAATTATCCCCATAGGTTGAAGATTTCACACGAAAACAAGAATTTTTAAAAAAAAAATAAGATTAAGGGCTCGTTTGGATCGATGGAGAACAAGTTCTTATTTCAGAATTGTGATTTCATTCTTAATGTGTGATAAAAATTAATAACGCTATAATCTTGAAATAAGTTATCCTGCTTTTACCCAACCAAACATGGGATGATCAACTCATCCTAAAATTTATCCTGAGATTAGTTATTCCTTGTGTCTCGAAAAATTGCCTACTAAAATTAGGAAACTTCTAATTTAATATTGTTAAGTGTGACCCACTCTAATAACAAATCCGAATATAAATCCTGGAAGGAATAAAATCTGGACAAGAAAACATCATGAATCTTCTTAGTAATTTCACTTTCTTTTTTCCTTTTAATAATTTGACACTAACTTTTATTTAAATTCCGTCAGTGTGAGCTTGTTTACATCGTTAGTCCTCGACCCATATAAAGTGGCCATCATAGTTTTAGCATTACAACAAAACCATATGGAATATATAGTTGATTTGAACATTCTAACCAATACTAATTCTATTTTAGCTATTACCTTCACCATACCTGGTTAATACATAGTGTAATAGGTTAATACTCTTTTTGGAGGATGGTTATATATTGTTTTATAATATCTCGTATTGTATTGTTCTTTATTGTTTTGAGGATTGTTTAGATCGATTATATCATTTTTAATCATTAAATAATGTCTCACATCAATAATTTAAATGTTTGTAAAACTTCATGAAAAACAAAGTATGTGCTTGGAGTACTATAAAATGGTAAAATAAATGATTAAATAAGATCATAATTAATAATTAAAGACAAATGAAAAAGAAAAAAAAAGTAATGACGCGACAAACAAAATCAGTCCTTACACAAAATGAAAATTTTCATTGTTACCCAGCATAATGAATTTAACAATATGATACAATAAAACTGAAATAACAATCAAAACAAACATTATATTTAAGCTAACAAGACAGTAGAATAGGTAACAACCATCGGAACAAGTTGTAAAAATGAATCTTGATAAGTTCTACTGAATATATTAGTGTAATTTTAAATATTAATGAGAAATTTTATAATTACCTGGTAATCTCTGTGGATGAGTGTAGCAAATACCATTTTGTCCATCAATTGTCAAAATGAAATCATCAATAAGAGGATGAATTTTATGGGTATCTGAAAGGACTTTTGCTTCTAAATGCTCAAGAATCTCTCCATCTGATGGATCAAACTTCACTCCAGCTGGTAGACCAGGCAAGTCATCTAATATTCCCCTCTATTACACACACAAAATTAATAATTACTTCCTCTGTCCCAATTTATACGATACAGTATGTAAGTTTGAATCTCGAAATTTCAATTAAAATAAACAGTAATCATCCATACCTGATGTTGAAGCTGTATGCTATGTCCACATGAAGGACAAGTTATGAATCTAGTGTTTGAGGTTATCATAACAACATTATTTTCCTGATCTGGCGATGACGATGATGTTATTATTGGAAGGCCTGTTGATTCACTGCACCATGTCATATTTGAACCAACATACCAAGTTTAATTTACTTGATTTCTACAAAAACAAAAAAAAAAGGTGAAAAAACGAGACGATGAACAGTTGATTAAGCAGAAAATTAAGAAGATGAGTTTTTGAAGTGAATTTATTTGGGGAAGGAATTGAATTCTCTCTTACTTTTTTGAAGTTTCTAATTCTCTTCTGTTTGATGGAAATGAAGTATACAGTGGTTCCTGTGGTAGCTGCTGTAGTGAAACTTGAAAGGAGAGAGAGGAGGAAGAAAAAGGGTCACATTTTTTTTCTGAGAAAGGAACAAACTTGGGATTAATATTATTTTTTGAATTTCTATAGATGAGAAGAAAAATGAAAAAAGAAAATTAGTTGCTTGGACGTCAAGTTTGTTTATCTTAATGTGTATGCGCACACATGTATCGGAATAAATACTTCTTCCTCCGTTTCAATTTATTTGTCTTATATTTTAACTTGACATGAAATTTTAAAAAAAGAATTTAAATTTTATGATCTTAAATTAAAACAGAGGGA
Organism: Solanum medicagineum; assembly: GCA_026153255.1. NCBI lineage: Eukaryota > Viridiplantae > Streptophyta > Magnoliopsida > Solanales > Solanaceae > Solanum > Solanum medicagineum. Next base: position 14,783,642 of record JAPFFP010000046.1, read on the forward strand.
GTACTACTAACAATTTACAAATCAACTTCTCTTACTATTCCATGATATATTCTTAATTTATGCTCCCTCTGTCACAATTTAATTGAATTTGTGAGGTAATGTAAAAAACATTCAAATAAAAAATTTATACCATACTGTCCACCTAAGTTGCTCAGACTCTCCAAAAATGTTGCCTCACCTATGTCGGATCCTTCAAAAGTGCACTACTTTTGGAGGATCCGACAAGCACCCGTTGATATTTTTGAAGAGTCCGAGCAACATAGCTTTTCACTATTGCACTTTATAAAATCATAAATAGTGTAATTTATCTCCTAGAAAATATAAAAGTTCAATAAATGAAAGAGTAAATATGGAAAAAAATTCAAACATTCACCTTGAACTTTGAACAATTCAAATATTTTGAACATTGAAAAAATTCTCAAAAATTTAATTAATTTGGAACGAAAGGAGTGGATATTAATTTATCTATAATTGTAGAATTATCTCCCGATATAGGATTTATTCCTGTCGCGAATTTTGATTTAGTCGGGCTTTAATCATACAGGAATAAGATATTGAGCGTGATACAAAAATAAAAAGGAGAAGAAAGCATCATAAATTAGGGGTGAATTCAAGATTTGAAAATAATTAATTAGGTCTATAGTTAGCTTTAATTTTTGTAAATACTTAAGGGATTTATCTATAAGGTTTAAATACAAGTTATTGAACTTACTTAAACTCATACGTTATGTTATAGATTTGTCCTTAGTAAAATAAATTATGATGGGATTAGTTCTTATCGAGTATTTGATTTTTTGCATTCAAAATAATATGTATATATAAATTTTGATAATAAATTATTTATTTACAAAAATATCCTTTATGTGAAAGTGATGTATACTTAAAAAAAGTTTAAAAGGATATCTTTGTATTTACCTACTTTATCCCAATATTACTACACCACCCAAGGGAAGGGATAACTTATCTCGATACCAATTGTTAATCTCGAGATCAGTTATCCCGAATTTGCCAACCAACCAAAATAAAAAGTTATATAACAATATAATTTAATCCCAAGATTATTGATGTTATTTTTCACACCAAATGCCCCTAAAGATTTTATTTACTTGACCTAATGAAAGAAAATAGCATTATAAAAAGAGTATAGTAAAGTGTAGAGGGGGTAAGGAGAAATTCTTGTGTAGGACATTTCACCTCTTTTAGGTTCATGACCCTAACAAGAAGAAAGAGGGCTTTAATTAGCTGTAGTGTCAACCTAGAGTATTCTTAAAGCTATA
>JAPFFP010000046.1:14785018-14801640 GCA_026153255.1 Solanum medicagineum
TAGGTTCATGACCCTAACAAGAAGAAAGAGGGCTTTAATTAGCTGTAGTGTCAACCTAGAGTATTCTTAAAGCTATAATATATATAAGATAGATAGGTAATTGAAGGTTTGGTATATATATACGTACGTACCAACAAATGTGAAAATAACAAACACTGAATTATAACCTAACTTTGCTTGTATTTTTATACTCTTTCTTTTCGTTGCGTGACTAATTAATACTTTAAAAATAATTAACGAATATGATGAAATGAATGTGATTCATTAAATTCATCCTTAACCATAAGTCTTAAGTTCAAATTCTAAGAACAAAACTTTTCTATTGGTGAGTGTTTCGATGGCCCACGCCTTTAATGAGCTCCACATGTATAATATAAATTCAAATTAATCGAGCTAATTTGTATTGGTATATTATATTGATGTATATCTCTACGGCCACAATATTGAACATGTTGTCATGGTCTTTGATTCCTTGAGGGGTCGTTTGGTAGCAAGCTTGTTGGAGTTATGCAGAAGTGTGTTAGTAATGCAAAGATTAGTTATGATTGAATCTATATATTATTTTATAAAATTATTAATTAAGGGATTAGTTATTTCATCTTTCATCCTGCATAAAATAATAAATGCATGTATACTCCCCACTTCTTTAGCCCATGCTACTCCTTCTGTTTCATTTTACGTGTCACATTTTCTAATGGCACTTGCATTATGAAGAATGGTAAGTTTACCCTTTTGCCCCTATTTAATATTTTCTTGTAGTCATGTTTTCAATTAATGATCTAAATGAATATCAGTTGTTAGTTTTTTTTAGTTAGTCAAAGCCGTTAATTATCAAGGGCAAAATAGGTAGAATATTGTATTTTATGTATTGATATTGTGAAATAACATATATATTTATAGCAAGAACGATATGTAAAATGAAACGGAGGAAGTAGTATTCACCAATTTTGAAATAATTTTGTGAGCTCAAACGTAATGATATATATGGACGAACAGTTTATTTGCTAACGACGAAGAAAAATGTAACTTTTCACGTTATAAGAAGTTGTAGCAGCCGACACGTTTAGGAATTATAGGATAGTAGTATTTTATAAGTCGTCAAATTGAAAATGGTGGTCATTCAATTGATTAAATAATTATGAAACTGAAGCTTATCAGACAAGTCACGCAACATGAAGCTTTACGAACAAGCTTTTTGGTTTTTAGGGTTTTATATTAACGTATGGACACAGTTTTTTTGCCAGGATATATATAGTCCTGATTTTTATATTGTCATACACAATTCAGTCGAATTTTCTTCTACTTAAAATTCCAAACATCACCAACTTTACTTGTACATTTAGTTGCTATAATTTTTTTAGTATCAAATAATATGAATTTTGTTTAATATTTTTAAGATATATTTTTTTCATTATATTAATATTAAAAAAAATTAGAATTTATAGTACTTTTCATATAATCTTGAATATCTAATTTTTTTAAAAAAATATGAAACAATTGTAATTTAATTTAGCTTTAAAAGTTAGTCAAAATGACACTTCAAAAATGCAATATAACAACTAAAAGAGAACGAAGGGAGTAATTTTGATCAGTTATTGACTTACTTGCAACTAACAAATGCAATTTAATACTCCTTTCATTTCAAACTAATTAATCCTATCTAGTAATTTGAGAAACACATCTCTTTTTTTTATTACACTTTCGCCATGATTTGTATATTATACTCTCTTTTTTATTTAGAAAAAAAAAGCACATCACTCCATATGGACAAAATATTCTACATGGATGAAAAATAAATAGATTATTTTTTTAGAAAGGAGTGGAGGAGAGGGTGATATTTGAATTTTTTTAAAAAAAATTATAAAAGCAATTTTAAAAAATAAAAGGATGGGGGATTATGTTTGGAAGAATATTAATACTTTATTATTAACTTTTTAACTAATATTAATACTTTATTTAATTTTTGTCAAGGTGGAATATTTTATTCATGTGGAATGTCATGTGGCAAAGTTTTCTCAAATAAAAGAGAGAGTGTATTAGACACATCAGTGAGTGTTTTCTCAAACTAATAAGTGATAGTTTATGTATAAAACTTACACTCTCAATAGTTCAAGTATAAAATTCAAAAAAGGGGAATAATGTGTGTTTTTTGACATTGATATCTAGAGAGTACTTTCTTTATCATCTCTTTAATTGTTTAAAATTTTAATCTTACTTCAAAATACATAATATTATCTTTTTTTTTAATCTCTTTTCAATGATGAATAAAAAGAGAGTTAATTACTTAATCTAATTAAGCAATCACAATATTTGAGTATGTTACGTACTTTTCACTTAGGTTTTGTATGTTAATTAGTCAATATTCATTATTTTCAAGAATAATTATATTACTAGTAAGGACAAAATTGAAAGAACATTACATTTTTATTTTTTAAAATGAAAATTATTTTGGATCATCTAATTTTAATAAGGAATAACAAGTGAAAGGGTCACAGAAAATACTTTATACTAATTAAGGGGATGATTTACTTAATTAAGACATTCCAAGAGACGTTAGTACTGAAGAGATACGAGACACTTCCCCAACTCACTAGGAGCATAAATCCATATTCAACATTCAAAAGCTAATTAAAGAAATAAACCCTAAATACTACACCTCGATCTTGTTCACTTTTATTTGTTAAATTAAAAATTTAAGAGAATTAAATTAATTTAATATTTAGAATTTTAAAAACTATATGAAAATACTATAAATTGAAAATTTTTTCATATTTATATAACAAAAAAGTTAAAATATTAATTAAAATTCATATAATCTGACTCTCAATAAATGAAACGTGACAAATAAAAATAAACTGACAAAGTACCTCTATAGTCACTATTGTAGTTAGAGAAAAGGTCAAAATAGCCCTTGACTAACTTGCACCTTCAATTGAACTTTTAAGCTTGAATTGAATTATAACGTGCTTTTAATTAAAAGTACATATATGATAAAATGTTCTATCAGATAATTTTTAGTTCATATTCTGGAAAAGCTTTTAGGCATATTTACAAACGTCCATTACTTAAGTTAATTACACAAAATATGATTATTGTTTAATGATACATATGAGCAACGTCTAATGATGGAATTAGAATTTCGAATAAGAAATGTCAAAATATAAAAAATAAAATTGTACAAATCGATTTGCAATATATATATATATTCATTTAGCTAACAATTTAATTTTTCGACAAAAGAGTGTAAATTGACACCTTTCAAGGGGCCTCCACCACCGGGAATAGGCATGATTTTTTATGGCTTATTCATGAGGTTAATGTACATAAGTTGCCATATTTTATAACTTATCTACTTAATGAGTTTTTGAGAATAAGTATAAAAAAATTTCAAAGTTTTGAGTTGAGAGTGAAACACCTAATCACATATTTAAATATTTAATAAAAACGTGTCGTAGAATGAGTATTTAAATAAACTTTATTGATAAATTTAAGAAATTATTAATATGTTTAACCTTAGAAACTTAACAGCATAAAAAAAGAATTTAATTATACTTCTTACCTAGAGTTTATCTAATTACGCTTATCATGGATGAGGCCTTTTATAATAAATTGGGTTGTCAGAGGTTCTCTTTGTTCTTTACAAAATACTTCTTTCACTTTGTAGTTTGTACTTTTATCTATTTTACTTCTAATGGCATGTTCAGATATGCCATATACAAATGTCAATTTAAGCAAAGAATCATTTGACAAATACATATCTCTTTCTTTGAGATTCTTTTTTTCTTTAATATATTTGAGTTGTGACTAAATTTGAATTTTAACTATTTTCTAATAAAAGCAATTTCATATATATTCAGAATTCGAACTGATGTAGTTAAAGATGAAAAAATAGTATAGTCAGGGGCGGAGCTACATTCATCCAAGGATGGTCAGATGAGCACCCTTTGTCGGGAAGCTTTTTCGAATATATAGGTTATATAATCAATTATGGAACAATCTTGATATAAAAATCACTCACCCATGTTCTAAAAGTTTGAACACCCTTAACGAAAATGTTGATTCCACCACTTGAGTTTAGTTATCCTACGCAACCTTTGTTGGTGAGATTAATTCTTCTTTCTAAATGCTTGACTAGTGATTCAATCCCACTAATAATATTATAGCATCTACTCGTGTCACTGCATAAAATATTTTCTCCTTAAACAAATGTCCAACATATGAATGCAACAAGTATTTCCTTCATGATTTTTGGGTCATCTATTGCAAATATTATTTTTTAAATTATTTGATATTTTATATGAGATCGATAAAACATATTGATAAACAAAATATTGTAAAACTATTATCTCTTTACAATTGATCATAAGAGATTATTTCTTTCACATTAATTATTCATCACAATGCATGTACAGTGAAGTTCTATCTTCACTTTTAACAAACACTTATATTTTGATATTCACAAATAAATATCTCATCGTGGGGTGAAGACGGATACATGAAATGATATGGAGAGACCATATAAGAATCGTACAATGTATTGACAGGCTCTTCTTGAAGTAAAATGATTTTCAATATAAAATGACTCCTATAATGAACCATCTCGAACTAAATTTTACAATATATAAGTTGGAAACGAGTGTACACATTAACCTTGTTGTTTGGATATGCGATAAAATTAGAGTTTGGACGTGCAACTTGAAATCATGATTTTAAATTTTAAATTTTAAATTTTAAATTATTCAAAAAGACATAGTTTTTGTTGAGAAGAAGCCGTCCCCTGCTACTTGTAATCAACTCAAGTGTCCATTATTTGTCTGGACCTTGAAGATATTAGTTGATATTGGGCTCAATGGGCAGTCGTATGAATAATCTGGTGAACATAATATTTGGGCCGTTTCTTGAGCTAGCCCAATAACAGCTCAATGATGACCACAAAAATAGAGGGGGAAAACTAAGTTTGTACCCCTTTGAATCAAACTATTTATATTCATACACTCTTTTACATTTTATACCCCTATATTTTAAAATTTTGCCCCCTTAAATTAAAATTCACGGGGACATCATGTTGTCGTCAGCACCTACTTGTATGATATACCAATAGGGTATACATATACCAACAGGATATCACAGATGATTAAGCTCAATCTTATATGATACCGATATGGTATAAATATACTGAAAGAGTATATAACGAATATACTTTTTACTTATTGAGAGTTTAATAATTTTTTTATTTGTTTCTTAAAAAAATCCTATATACATATTGGGAATCAATATGCCGCTAGAGTATCACAAAGGACTGAGCTTATTTTATATGATATCGCTATGGTATATATACACCGTCATAGTATATTTCATAGTATTTATACTGACGTCAGCATGCGAAATAAAAAAGGGTAAGTGGGTAGAAAGGTAAATAGTTTGGGTAATAAGTCCACTAAGAGTAAATAGTTTAGATTGAATCTATTAAGGGTAAATAATTTTAAATTAGGTCTATTTTGTGCACTTTTTCCAAAATAGAGAGTTCCAAAATAAATGAGCTGCAGAGAATTTGATAGAGTTGGTTACAAATCCTTTTTACATGTGCTCCTCTATCCTGTTTTATGTGTCACCTTTGATTTGACACAGTATTTTAAAAAAATTTGAAATTTATGGTCTAAAAATATTTAAATATTTATATGGCTGAGAATTATTTTATTAAGGACAAAAAGAAAATTTTAAAGTTAAATTACTTCCAATTTGACTAAAGTGATATTATTTTCTAGAAGGATAAAAAAAAATGATATCACATAAAATGAGATACAGGGAGTATAAATCTTGTGAGTATTGTAAAAACACACTGAAAAATCCTCAATCTTCCTCTTAAATTTTCAGTTCTAGCAGTTTCCACATTATGATTTTAATTTTCAAAATTAAAATGTTTAACTTAATCCATAAGTTTGTATTTTATTTTAAAATATATAATTTTAAATTTCACATTAAAAAAATTTATGTTTGGCATTAAGAGATTGTTCGTATCATGTGAAACAATTTTGTTAAATAATAACTAGTTACTATTATTCTTGTTGACTAATCTGACTTATAATCACAGACAATTATTTATAAAAGGAACATAGAAATTTGCAATTTATCAACACATCTTAAAATATTTCAATATCTTGATATGAATTATAATTTTCTTATTTAATAAAAATAAAAAATGTCTTGATACTTTCTATAACTTGTGGGATTTCTTTTATTTATAAAAAAGAAAAATACAACTTAAAATTTTCAATATGTCCACAGGGGATAAGATGAAAGGAGTAAAAAGAACAAATCATTGAAAGTTTTGGCGTTGACTGATATTAAAGAAAGTTAGGATGTTGAAGCAATAATGAGGAAGAATTAAAGAGGCAACCAAAATTCTGAGAAAATTATAAAAAGCTGAAAATGAAAGGTATTGGAAATGGGCCAGACAGAGTATTTAAAGCCCTGGTGAATACTGACAGATGTAGAAAGATGAGTCTAGAGTGGGGACAAGGCCCATAAAGAAACTGGGTTTGTAATTTGGGCCTTTCTTTCTCAATGCGCACACGTGCATGGGCCTATCAAAATGAAGACATTAACAACCGGGTCATTTGCACTTTTGCCCCTGGCTTTCTCGCGAGCATAAGTTTATAGTTTTGTATTATAATATTTCACAAGTTGTATTTACGCCTTTGATAAACTAATGTTTTGAGAAGCATAATTTCGATTTGTAAATATAAAAATTAAAAATCAATTCACTTGAGAAGTAAAAAGTAAAGATCAGCCTATTTAAAGGACTAATCATGTAATTAGAAAGCAACTACCATGAATTCGATTAAGTTCGTAGCACACCGATCAATCTTATGCGTACGTTTTCTACCTTCGTATAAACATTGGGACGAAGGAAATAAAAAAAAATTAATATTTTTTACGGTCAGTCAGATATCATCATATAAATTTGGATGAAAAAAATACTTATTTACACGATAAAGTGTTATAGATGTGCTAACTTAGGTACTAGTAAAAGGAGTGCCTTGATTAATAAGGAATTGGAAATTTATCGAATAAGGCTTCTCTCCATTTTCTCGAATTTTCTATCTTGATGGCTAACACATTACATAAGTTAGATTTGATGGCTAAGATTTAATTAATTATTTCTGTCATTAAATGTTATAAGATAATTAAATCTAACTTATAGCATGTGGCAGCCATCAAAATAAGAATTTGGAGAAAATAGAGAGAAGTCTCTCCGAATTTATTGACCAACATTGGTCAAAATCCTATTTCTTTTTATCGTATTTATTCTTTAATGTGTCGATGAGACGAGAGATAATTTCACCGTACACTAAATTGAATAATAAAGAATTGAAAATTTATTAACCAACTTTGGTCAAAATCCTATTTCTTTTTATCGTATTTATGATTTAATATGTCGATGGGACGAGAGATAATGTCTAAGTATTTGGGAATCTTTTTCCTACTGCCCTGCCCTTCCTCAAAGACAAACTATTTGGATAAAGTTCAAGTTTATAAGTTCATATCACCCACTTTACCCTTAATTCTTCTCCATTTGTATTTCTTAAATTAAAAGATACTCATCTCCTTGTTCACTTTCAGAAGGAAGAGGCGAAAATATCTTTTTCAAATTAATGCAACAAAAAGAAAATGTAAGTGACCTTTCTAATTAATTAAGGAATATAGATCACATTTTCAATAAGACTGATTCAGCATCTTTATACAAAGGTACACAATATCATTCTAAATTATTATGGAATTCCAAAGTTCACCTACCTCAGATATTATTGAAGGACGTGAGACTGAAGAATTGGTGTAATTAAGCTACAGCTAGGAAAGAGAAAATATAGTTACTAATTCACATTGGAAACAAATTTAGTACAACAAAGATGAATATTAAGAATTGCTGTTCCAACCACCATGCCCATATACAAAGGACACAAAACTATTGGAGATGCCGCTAAGTTATTTCAAACCTTGGTTTTCTTTCTTTGCTAGTCATTTTAGGGCCGGGTATAATTTGGTTCAAATCGAAAAAATTAACCGAATTAATTTTTTTAAACTAAAAAAATCAAATCGAAATTATAAAAATTAAACGAAACCGAATTTATTTTAGTTTGGTTTGGATTAATATTTTCACTAAACCGAAAAATCGAATTTGTTTTATAACGGTTTAGTTCGGTTTAATCGAAAAATCAAATTTATTTTATATCATTATAATTTATATCTTATAGACAATAATCCTAGCTCAATTGTCCAAAAGTCCAATACAATAGTATACTGTCCAATCCATATTCAAATACCTATAGCCCAATCTCTCAATTCTTAATATTAGAATTTACCCAACCCAAAATAATCAATAATAAAATCCTAATTCTATTCATAATTCCCAAATTGAAAGGTAATATGTACTTTAAAATGTTTTTCCAAACGTCATTCCAAAGAGAAACTATTCTTATTCGTGGGAAATTTGTGTCTTATTCTCTATGTCTAGACGTGAAATTAAGCAATCAGAAAATAATCATTAGAAGTCAAAAATGATTTCCATCAAATTCATATGATAAACTTATACTCAGAATTTATTCAATTAATCTCACGAACCGAAAATCAACCGAAATAAGCTGAACCAAAATTGTAAAAATTGGACTAAATCAAATTTATTTTAGTCTGATTTGGATTGATATTTTCACTAAACCGAAAATCAAAAAACCAAACAGAAATGTAAACGAATCGAACCGAACGCCCACCCCTGACGCCCACCCCTGGTCATTTTCCAATATTATACACCGAAAACATGTCCAATAGAATCTCAGAAGCGGGGTATGGGGAGGGTAAAATGTACAAACCTTACCACTACCTCATAGAGATAGATAGGTTGTTTCCGGAAAACTGTTATCTCAAAAATCAAAGCAATATTATAAATCAAGAAAAAGAAACAAGCACACGTGGAAGGAGTCTCACATGTTGGCTAACAAATGGCTAGTGGTCCTTGTTGATTGTCCATACCTGTGATGAAATGTTTCAGATGTACTATTGCAATTTGAGGTGGAGATGAAGAAGCTAAGGGACCCCATTACAGTTAATGAAGAGGGCCATAAATAAGTCACCAAACTATAGTACATCCTAATAATTGGTAAGAAATTTTAAAATACTACTAGTAACATCTTTCGTGAATTAAGCCTGGAGGGATGAGAAATATTCCCCTTCTTTTGGTAAAATCCTATAAGTGCATACTCTGGTAGTTACCACTCCCCCCACAATTATGATCTGATTTTTAAATTTCTTGGCCAAAAAATATTTGTCCCATATTATTTGATCATTTACTAAAATTGAGATAGAATTAATATTTTTTTTCATCTTACCCCTTGAAGTAATTCATAAATTTATTCTGGAAACAGCCGCTTTATGTTTTTAAACATAGGGGTTAGGCTGCGTACATCCGACCCCCCCTCGCCCCGCAATGAGCGGGAGCCTTTTGAGGCACTGGGCTATGTTGTTGTTGTTGTTGTTGTCATGTGACCAAAAGGTCACAAGTTCAAGCCTTAAACAACCTCGGGCAGAAATGCAAGGTGAGAGTGCATACAATAAAACCTTGTAGTTGGGCCCTTCTCTGGACCCTGCGCATAATAGAACCTTTAGTGCATCGAGTTTGTCTTTGGCCTTTCGAAAACCACCTCTCTATCTCTATGAGGTAGTGGTAAGATCCGCATACATTTTGCTTTCCTCAAACCCCACTTGTGAGATTTCACTGGATATATTGTTGTTGTTACCCCTCCACTTGGGTATGTTATTGTTGTTACCCCTCCACTTGTGAGATTTCATTGCGTATGTTATTGTTGTTACCCCTATACAAAATATGATCTTTGGAAGTTTAAACAAATTTTGAAAATAGCAAAGTTGATCAATCTATTAATGATTTCTTCATCATCGTGTAAAATAGAAATTGTCCATTTAAAATGGGACGAAGAGTATAGTTGAATTTTGCAATTTAAAATATTTCATGTGTAAAGTTGAGATTAAAGAGTTGTACAAAAGAAAAGAAGACGTGTAAAGTTAAGATTAAAAAGTTGTACTAAAGAAAAGAGGCATTCTTTATTAAAGAGGCTATTGGAAGTAAGACATTGAAAAGGAGGGACAACTAAAAGCAGCAAGTTCAATTGCAATAACCAACTTTAAAATTTGCTTGATTACACTCGAAAAACCACTGTCAAGAAAATGGTGTATCAGTAGCACCATTTAAGTTCGTTCAGTGCCAGATAGAAGTTCTTACTGCAATAACTTTGGTGGTTGGATGAGATTTACATTGAGAAACAAGCTTTTCATTTCAACTCTAGTTCTTTTCCTAATATTCTTTTGTTCTCACTTTTTCATTTAACTTCAATTCTTTCTTCCCCTCAGCCCAAACACAACAGCAAACAACTACTGGGAACTTATGGAGAAAGAATTGAGTAGTTAGCAGATGAGCAAAGAAGTTTCCAAGTTCATCCTTCGTGACAAAATTTGCTGAGCAATCCTTATGCTACACTTCCTTGATCTGATGCTTCTTCATAGTAATAAGGTGTCAACTTTCCATCCTTCGAAGCAGCCTTGGGCAGGTTCACACCACCCACTTCTTGCAACATTTTAACCACCCGTCTCATCGAGGGTCGGTTAATTGGGAGAGGACTAGTGCAGAGTAGGCCAATATTGAGGGCCTTGCATATCTCCTCCTTGAAACAAGAATCAAGTTTAGGGTCAATTACATGATCTACGCCCTTTTGGTCCAATGTACTGCACACCCATTTCACCAGATCCTTTTCCCCAAACTCAGGATCCACGGGGCGTTTTCCAGTCACAAGCTCTAGGATGACCACACCGAAGCTGTATATGTCACTCTTCTCATTCACCCGCAAAGTATATGCATATTCTGCAATGCAACAAAAGAAAGAATTCAATTAACTCTGCAATTGCAGGAAAAAAAAAAAACAATGCAAATCTAAACAAAGAATGACCATATGAAACACAAAATATGGGTGGTTGGTGTAATAAACTTAGCAGCCGCCCCAAATATATAGCTAGCTGTTAAAATTTCAAACATAATAATTGGAAAGCCAAGTATAGCTTTCCCTACAGTCCTAATAAAGTCTTTTATGCTCAAGAACAATTTCATCAGAACCGTTAACATGGTCACGGAAACTTGTGGAGCACTTAACTATTCAAAAGCTATGATCTAGAGCAATGATGCACTAATACTGTATTAGGGGTACTCCAGATATGAGCCAATTTCTATCAGATTTTTGTTAAGAGTACTTAATAAATGTGAAATTATCTAGGTAATATTGCAGTATATAGATCTAGCCTTCTATGCAGTAGATGCCACATAGTAAAACTCAACATTATATCACTATGAACAAATCAACACAAACTAATGAAAGTGAGAAAGTTAATTCACTAACCTGGAGCAATGTAACCACAAGATCCTGCAATAACAGACATGGACTTGATTCCCTTTGCATTGGCATTGACATTGGCATTGGTGTCAACTGCTTTTGCAACACCAAAATCAGCAACACGAGCTCCAAACTCACCATCAAGCAAGATGTTGTTTGACTTAACATCTCTGTGAACGATGGGTGGAGCACAATCATGATGCAGGTAAGAGAGTCCCTCAGCTGCATCCATGGCTATCTTATATCTCATAGGCCAGTCTAGAAGGCCACTTTTGCTGCTGTGGAGCAAATCACCCAAACTTCCATTAGGCATATACTCATAGACCAGAAGTTTGCAATCCCTAGTTGTACAACAACACCATAGCTTAACAATGTTCTTGTGTCGAATCTTCCCCAACGTCTCAACCTCTGCTTCAAATCCATCTTCTTGAATGCTACCTTTCTCAATATCACTACTCTCATCTACTATTTTCACATTTCTCAAAATCTTCTTCACCGCAACAGTGTCACCCTTGCTTAGAACAACCTTGTAAACTTTCCCAGAAGAGCCACTGCCAATTAAGTTGTCCTCATCAAGAGCATCCAAGATTTCATACTCATTGAAACCCAATTTATGAAATGACATCAAAGTCCATTTAGACTTATCAATAGCCCTTTTAGCTTCCTCAAAATTCTTGTACTTCCAATAGAACCAAACAACCCCAATAACAAACACCAATCCAGCAAGGGTGAAGAGTAACCTCAATAACCAAACATAACCAGCAGTTTTACCTTCAGCTGTTCCTTCACACAACCCCTCAATGTCTCCACATAGACCAGCATTCCCCAAAAAGCTACTCTTATACATTTCCTTTGCATAAACAGGGGGTATTTCACCCGAAAGGTCATTGTTCGACAAGTTCAGCTGATTGAGCTTCAAATTCTGCAACTCCATAGGGACTTTCCCTGAAAACTGGTTTCCTGATAGATCAAGATAATTCAAAACAGACAAGCTTCCAATTTCCTTGGGAATTTCTCCAGAAAGATCGTTGTTTGCCAAGTTCAATTCATTCAATTTCTTCAAGGAATGAATCCCACTTGGAAGCTTACCCGTTAACTCATTGTTGTGAAGATCCAGCCTTCCCAATTGTCCAAGAACCACCAGACTTGCAGGTAAAGCCCCAGAAAACTGGTTATCATTGCCCACAAAATCAAGAAGATTTTCCAAAGAACCAATCTCCTCAGGAATGGAACCTGAAAATTTGTTCTTGGACAAAATCAAAGCTGATAAATTTGAAGCACTGGCTATAGTTTTCGCAATATAACCGGAGAGTGAATTGTCCGCCAGGTCAAGCAGAGAAAGGTGTGGCAGACCCCAAAACCCCTCCGGAACATCACCGGATAACTGGTTGTGAGCCAATCTCACTCGCAGTAAGCTCCGGCATTCACTCAAACTCGCGGGGATTTCACCGGAGAGTAAGTTATCTATCATCAAAAGCTCCTCCAATAACCCTTTCCCACACAAATTTTCCGGAATTTCACCAGAAAATTCGTTTTCTGACACATCAATCCACAACAATGGTGAATTTTTTCCAAGATCTTTAGGTAAACTCCCATTAAAGCGGTTGTGAAAAAGGCGCAACTCATACAAGTTTGGCGAATTTGCAATGCCTTGTGGCAATTCACCAAACATTTGGTTCTCATAAAGATTGAGCGACTCAAGTGGCAGCTCACACAACTCCCTCGGAATAGTACCAGCAACCCGGTTCATGGAAACGTCGATTCGCCTCAACGCCGTCATATTCGACCACCCATTCACCGGCAACTCGCCGGTAAACGAGTTGTTATACAGCTCAATTTGTTCTGCACCAGTCAGCTCAGTGAGCCAACTCGGAATCGGCCCGTCCAAGTAGTTAACAGCAAGGTCCAAATCCACTACCTTCTTCAAGAGGCTCAAAGTGTCAGGAACTTCACCAATTAAATTACAGTCGGAAAGCCACAAAACCTCGAGATTTGTCAGATTCCCCAGCTCCGGCGGGATCCGACCCGTAGAAAACGGGTTGTACGACAGGTTCAGCTGCTTCAACGTCGAAATGTTCCCTAAAAACGCCGGTATAGTCCCGTCGAGCAAGTTTCCAACTAACCCAAGAACTTCAAGCTGCGTGAAAGACCCAAAACTCACCGGAATGTCTCCGGTAAAGTTATTACCCGACAAGTCAAGGTATTTCAAGTTTGGGAGCTCTGATAAACTCGCCGGAAGTGTACCCACCAAAAAATTCTGAGCCAAATCAAGATGCTCCACTGATTCACACCCAGAGAAATCCACAGGAAGAGTTGAGTTAACCGAGTTGTTGTACAACGAAATGTAACGAAGCTTCTTCAACCGACAAAGCAGAGTCGGAAAAGGACCAGCAATATTAGCATTAGAGAGGTCCAACGATGTCACAGATCGAGTTACTTGGTCACATGATACACCAAACCAGTTACATGGTGTTTCATCGTGCTCATTCCAGTTGGAAAGAACATTATCAGGGTCATCAAATCCAAGCTTCACATTATGCAAATAGAGACCCTCTTGGTTAAGTGAGAAAATCAAAGTTGGGAGAAAAAGGGTAACCAAGATTTGAAGAAACATTATTGAAATTGAAGATGTCATGAGTTTTCTGGGGATCAAGAAAGAACAAAGAAGAAGAAGAAAGACTGCAATTTTCTTTTTGGGAAAAGGGAGTAGTAAAAGCTGACTAAGACATGTTAGTAATAAGTTTTTTTTTACTCTGAGAGAAACATTTATAGTGTATTTTGTTTTTCCTTTTTCAAATATTTTTTGAATATGGAAATGATTGTGCGTGTTTTTTCCCTTTTGTTATAGTCCTAGTTTTATATGAGTACAAAAAAAAATTGCATTAAAATCTGGGTTTTATCTATCCATGTTTATATATTTTAATTAATGTTTTATTTATTATCATGTTTTGTTATAGAAAACCCATCAATTTATTTGTTTTTTCGTATTTATTGCTTTTTCTATTCACTTTTACTTGTCACTATTTTATTTATTGAAGTCAAACAATTTGAAGTTTGATCAATATTTTAAGATACATTTTTTCATCATATTAATATCATAAGAATTACAATTTATAATATTTTTCGTATAGTTTACAATCATTTAAATTTTAGATTTCAACTATTAAATTTAATTGTTTTAATTTAATTGTAAAATTTAATCAAATTAACTTTAAAAAGTAAAATAATAGTAAGTAAAAATGAACAGATAAAATATATTTCACGATGTATTAATTTTTTGTGTTTTTTAATTAGGAAAGGAATTGGGGAAAATGAAAGAGATGACTAGAAAATGGAAAATCAAACTTTACCAATAATCTAAAGTTTAGATAATTAACTATTTGAACCACTAAAATTATCTAAACAAATATCGATTCGCGAACATGTGGTTAACTCTTTTTTTTTTTCAATTTAAGATGATGTATTATAAATAAATTTTAAAGTTAAACAAGATGTTTTTGTTTAAAAAGTTGTTTTTAATTATTCAAATTTGGTTGAACTAAAATACCTTATGAGAGTAACCCAAGTAATTACCATAGACTTAATAGTATATATGTTTGTTAATTCGTCACTATTTATATGATACTAACATACTCGAACAAATTTCACAAGTGGGGTCTCAAGAGAATAAATGTACACAATTCTTAATATTTGTCTTGTATATATGTTCGTTAATTCGTCACTATTTATACGATAATAACATACTCAACTCAAATATTTGTCTTGTACATATTAAATAATTACTTCGGCCATCTCATTTTACTTATCAGATATATTAAAAATAGTTATCAATTTAGATAATCAAGACAGAATTGGTTATCTTTTTCAACTTTGCCTTTAGTATTAATTATTTTATAATTAAAAGGTATATATATAGATAAAATTTTAATTATTATAAAAATATATTAGTTAAATAATATTTTTTATTTTAAAAAATTATGTCTAATTCTATCATGACAATTAAAATGAGACGGAGAATATAAGCTTTTTATTTATAACTTGAGAAATGATTGAAATAGTTTTTCTCACAAAAATCAATAAAATTAAGACGACCAAAACGATTTAAAAAAAAAAAGGTACAGAATTTAATTTCATTTTGTGCTACAATAATTAATGATGAAAATGCCACAATTTATTAGCATGACCTTTCATGTCGTATGGGGTCCATTTTTTAATTAGTAGCATGACAATTTATTAGTAAGAAAATGTATTTATGACATAGATTCAAGTTTTTGGTCTTTTTCTAAACATTGGATAAAATGAGTATTATTTTTCTAATGGTTTAACATTATTAAGTGAATGGATAATAGGTACCGATAAAATTTTGAATTATTAAAATTATTGGATTAAATATCTAAAAAATTACAATGAAGATCAATAATCTTTTGCTATCGGAATATGCTAAGAATAAAAAAATTTAAATCATAAAGGGCTCAGCAATATAATTATTTTACGAGACAAATAACTTGTAAATATCGACCAATTGTTTGAATCTCTTTACTTATAAATTGAAATTGAATTGATTTTACGTGACAATTAAATCCTAAGTAACAAAATTAGTTCTAGTTCATTTGTGAGTTGTAGATGTATAAATGCATTTACTATGAGTTTGATTGGTACCCTTGTGATTTATTAATTTGTGGTTTTAGCTCTTGTTATATAATGATGTACTCATAAATTTTATAAAAAATAAATTAAAATACAATCTTATATTAAAACGGCTTTTGGCATAAATGTGAGGCCACTTGTATAATAAGCATTATTTAGAATAGTTACCCAGCAAGCAGTAAATTAGAGTTATGGAAATAACATCATGAACATGTCAGATATATTATAACTTTATTTATTAGTGTTTAGAAATATGGATTTGACGAAACATGTCAACTATAATTAGGAGTATAAATCACTACATATATATATATATATATATTTTTTTTGTCAGCTAGTTAAATGTACTCAGAAATCAGAATTTTCAAATAAATAATCTATATATAATATCGATTGAAAATTTGACTATATACATTGTAATTTAACTAAAATATTAGTAATACATATTTAAAATGAGTTCTCTCTATAAAATAATGTTAATATTAAAATTGTATTGATACTTGTTTTTTTTCATGAATTGACTCT
>JAPFFP010000046.1:14801740-14814239 GCA_026153255.1 Solanum medicagineum
GAATTGACTCTCAAAATCTTTTTAGAAAAGATTAATCAAACACAATCTGCTTATCAAAAGTATTTTTTAAATAAGTTAGTCAGATATAAATAGCTTTTTTTTTAAAAAGCACTCTTTTCAGAAAAAATATTTCTAAAGATAAATATAGAATTAAAAAAAAAACATACATAATTAATGAAAAATTATTAAATTTCATACAACTCAAATTTATATAAAATAATACATAAATTTCTTCATAAACTAATCGCTTCATTATTAATACTTTGGCCACCTACCAAAATTTCGCTTGCCCATTCAAAATTGGACCTCGCTTCTATTTTTATTAATGAGTTTTTTTTTCTTTTAATTTTCAACTTAGTATTCGATGTTCGTATTAAAATCTAATTATATTTAAATTTATATCGCATAAGACTCCGTTTAAAAGAAAATACTTTTTATTAAAAGTTAAAAGATATGATCAGTTTCATCCGAGTCACTATTAATTTTATGGAGGAGTTGTGACAAAACAACCCGCACATGTCTAATTTTAGAATTTAATAATACAATATTGTAGTATCACTACACTAGAAAATATTGACTGCTCTGCTTCTTTTAAAAAAAATATATTTTCTGGGGAAGAATTTGTCAGAAAGAATAACGAAGGGATTGTTTACTAACTAATAAAGAAATAGTTTCTGTATATATTAATTTTCATATAAATTATATGACATTGGATATATAGTTAATTAAGAAATTCTCTAATCAAAACGTGTGTAAGTTATAAGGGAATAGATGTATTATTTTATATAAAATATAAAATAAAATAATTCATATTTGCATAATTAATATGTATCTTATTAATACATATATTATTCTAATAATCTGGTACCAAAAGAAAGATCTTACATTTATTCGAAATATATATAATCGAAAGGCTATATGGACGTATCACATATATTTGAATAATTTTAGTCACTCTTCATATTTGATAAAGTTTTTTAAACAAAAAAATAAAATAAAAATCTCAATTTTTTAAATTAACTCCAACATGTAAAATAAAACCTATTTATTACTGAAGTGAAATCCACAAACAAATAATTAGCTTCAATTTAACATACTCTAGAGTCAATTTAGCATGTTTAGCTAATTAAGTTGAAGTCCAAATTTATGTCATTTTCTAGTAGTCATTTTCTATTGCCTGCTCTTGCTTCCTTTATTGTTTTTGTTTGTGGCATATCTAGTCTTTCTCTACTTTTGGGTTTTGAGATGAGGGGTTCAGGAAACAGCCTCTCTACCTTTATGAGGTAGTGGGAAGGTCTGTGTACATTATACCCTCCCCAGACCCCACTTGTGGGATTTTACTGGGTATGATGATGATGATTATTTATTTTTAATATTTAATTTGAAATTCAATCAATCTGAATTTACATAAATAAAATAAAATCATTATATGATAAAATACCCCTTAAAAAATAAATCAATTTACAGCTAAAACTCAAATTCCAAAAAAAAAAATCTGCAATTAAAGATTTGTCGCTGGGTGATGCACATAGAGCCAAAACAATACATCACCACCAAATAAACGATAGCCGTTCGATCAAATTCAGAATCCAAGATTATTGTCCTGGGATTGAACAAAGACAAGGAGACAAAAAAACAGTCAAATATTGTATTTTTTCCATTTTATATTATTTGATTCGATGAATTTTATTACTCTGTGTTCCATTTTAATTAGAATTTGTGCGTCAACGCACATATATTAAGAAAAATATTCAAAGATAAAATATTAACAATACTTTCCACTATTATTCTTTGTGGAGTCATAAATATGTAGTGTAATTTGTTTCTTAGAAAATATAAAACTTCAATAAATAGAAGGGAAATATGCAAAAAGTTTCAAACATTTATCTTGAACTTTGAATAATTCAACTATTTTGAAACTTGAAAAAAGTCTTAAAAATTCAATTAATTTGATACAGAGGGAGTATTATTTTGAAATTCAAAATTTAATTATTATCATTTTACTCAGTTTAAAATTTTTAAAAATAGTATTTTTTTTCAAATTTATAAAATAAATCAATAAAATATTTATTTTTAATATAGTATCACATAAAATGAAATGAATTGACTATTAAAAGGTGTAGTGCAACGGATAGGGTTGATCCTTTCTTAACTAGAGTTCTTGAGTTCAAATCTTGAGAATAAAAAATTCGACAGAGAGTGCTTCATCAAAATGAGATCCTTTGCTACACGAATTCAAATATAATCGAGTTACAATTCAATGTATCCACCGAACATTGATTGCACAAAAAAAAAATGAAATGAATTGACTAGAACATATCGAGTGATTCCCAAAATTTACCTTTTCTTAATAAATTTAGCGGCATTACCATTTACCCATTTCTTGGCCACCGCGATTTTCTTTCGAATTCAAAACAAAATTCCTCTAGACTAACCAAATATGCCAATTTTAATTAGTTCATACAAACTACTCTCTTTTGTTACTTTTTATATGTTATTATTACTATAAATATGTAGTCCTTATTATATGTCATTTCAGAATATTAATGCACAAATTATATTCTTCTTTCTATTTGGCCCTTAATAGTTAATGACTTTGAAAATATATATTCTTTGACCAACTAAAAGAACAATTACTATTAAATAAGGTCATAATGACAAACTCATCTTTTTTCTTAATGCAAATGTCATCTCAAAAAATGACATGTAAAAGAAAAAAGAGAAAGTATTTTAATTAGTTCAAATAATTTTCTGCACTGGTCAAAAGCAATACCTTTGGGGTCGACACCTCTATATTAGGGATGTATATGGATCAGGTTAATTTAAATTTATTTTATTAATATTAAATAAAATTGTTTATATTAGATTTTTTAATTTATCAATCAAATCAAATTAATAAAATTTGAATTTTTCAATCTTGATTTTTTTTTCTTCAGATTTTTGGATTTTTCTGATGAAGTATGCATATAAATATACATTAGCTTGTGCATCAAATACTTTTTTAGTCCTACCAAATATAATTATTTAAAGTGTCTCTTAGAAAAAATAATACAAAATGCAATATGAGCGATGACACTAAATATTTAACGGAAAATAATAATGAAATTACGTAATTATGAGTGACTAATAATTATTGATTACTCCCTAGTCCCTCCGTCTATCTTCACTTGTCAACAATATTATTTTGGGATGAGTAACAATGCTTGTACTGATTATAAAATCAATGAATAAGCTTTTATTATTGCGTGTCTATTTTTTACCCTTTTTATTAGAAAATAGTAATTCTTCTGTTTAAGAAAGAATGATCTGGTTTTACTTGGTACAGAGCTTAAGAAAGTAAAAAAATAATATTTTTGTGGTCCTAAATTAAAATTATATCAAATGTACCAAAATGCCCTTAATTTTGTCACGTGAAACATACCGCGTGGAAAGTTGAAATTAAAATGTTGCCACTTATTAAACAGGAAAGTAGGTCATTCCTTTTTAAACGGATGGAGTAGTATTCATTTCTTAATATTTAAATGACTTATATTTAATAAGGGTGATTTGACAAAATTAATTATATTATTTATTACTTCTTAATTCCTATGTCAAGTCAATAGTGAATAATTATTGTTGCAACCAAAAAAAAACTCCAAAAGATATTCAGGAAGAATATTAATTACACAACCGAGATACTTATAAGTTATAAAGTACGCTCTCCATCTTATATTATTTGTCTGGATTACTGAAACAAATTACTTGTATTATCTGTTATATATATCTACATTATTCTTTAAACATTTCAGTTAAGCAATAGTAAATAGTAAAAGGTAATAAACGACATACTGAATTTTGGCAATAATAATAACGTGATTTTAATGAGCATGTTCATTGTCTGGTTTTCCTTCTCGTTATATACCAGGCAATACTTTACACTAAACACTTTTTCCACAAAGCTGTTTATACTTTGCCCTGCCCATTCAAGAATGTTTTGGTTTTATTCATACATAAATTATTATTTTTAAGACACCAAAAAGTATGAATACACCTTCTTTTTTTTAACTTTTCACAGACAAAAATTGAAAAGTGGAAACATAAACAAACAATTTCATTGGTAATTCAAACACAATTAAACAACCTTTATGTTCAAATTAAACTCTTGTTACACATGCATATTCGTAATTTCTGAAATTAGTTAAGTAATTAAGGGAGTGAAACTTAAATAGCAAAAAACGAATGATTGAGGTAGGTGGGACAGGATTTTCAATCATTTGGAAATAACTGATGCTACAACAACAGTCATTTGGTGTGGCAAAAAATATTTTCTAATTTTTAATATTCAGTTATGATTAATTAATCCACTCAAGCAAATGCTTAAATCTCTTTAATAAATGCACACAATAATCTCTTCCATGTGATTTGTTTATTCAAATTTACTCGACGTTTTCACACTTATTTTCATGAGATAAAGGAACCAGACCCGCTCCATGCCAAAAGAAAAACCCACCTCCGTATTTAAATATTGAATACAACATTAATTATTTTTTGTATGAATTTTTTATTATCAATGTGAGACGCATGACACAAATATAAATTAGTTGAATGATTAATAGCTTTATAGCGATCTAAAAGTACAAATGCATCGTTGAAATAATATTCGATTGTATCATCTTGATTAATTTCCAAGTAAGTAATGGACTTCACCATCAATTCATAATGAAAATATGTACCATCGGTTCTTTCATTGGTTAATAGTATAGCACAATTTTGACTTTCTTCTTTCAAATAGTACTCCTAT
Source organism: Solanum medicagineum (assembly GCA_026153255.1). Taxonomy (NCBI): domain Eukaryota; kingdom Viridiplantae; phylum Streptophyta; class Magnoliopsida; order Solanales; family Solanaceae; genus Solanum; species Solanum medicagineum. Next base: position 14,806,521 of record JAPFFP010000046.1, read on the forward strand.
ATATAAGCTACAGTCGAAGTGTTATCTTCTCTTCCTCTTTTCTAGATATGGTTGGAATTTAGAATTTAAATTTTATGAATAGTGATTTTAAGTATTAACAATTGAGCATTAGATGTAAATTTTTAATATTTAATTAATTCTTGTAATCATATATGTATGAAAAAAAATTTAAGCTAAATTTATATTCTTTCCGTTCACTATTAGATGTCAACTTTTAGTTTGATACATGAGCACATCTATTAAGAAACAATTATTAGTATAGTGAGTTTATCATTTTACCCTTATTAATTGATAAAAATATTCATTAAAGCCATAATTCTAATTCTAATACATTTGATAATATTAATACAATGGTAAGTAGAAGTGTTTTTTGATTTAATAAAATATTGCCTAACTCATTTAACACTTTTCAGAAATTTTATATTTTTTAAAAATATTAACTTTTTAAGTAAATTGGGGGTAAAATAGGAAAAAAAAATTGTCCTATTTTGATTTCTTCAAAATGATAAGTAAAAATGAGAATCAAATTAGAAAAAAGTTGACATCTGACGATGAACAGAGGAAGTAATGAATTCAATAGAATCTATTAAAGTCCGTCCTTGGCAGGTAGGATATATTTGATAGGGTAATTTCTATAATATTTACAAATGATTGAGTGAGGTAACATATCAAGGAAGAAGTGATAGGGTAAAATTAAAGTGCTAACAATAATTCTTACTATGCTTGGTAGCTAAGGGAAAATGGTGATTATTAATTATAATAATGCGTGGAATGTTTCTCATTATAACTGTCATGATCATTTTCTTTAATGTCATGGAACCAACTATAATTTCCGAATATCATGTCCATGACAAAATTTCTTTTAATTACATAAAAGCATGTATTATGTCCTCATAAATATCACGCATGACTTGTAAAGAGTACACCAAATAGCAAAAAGACTAATTACCTACAGTAAGCAATTATCCCTGTGTCACAGTAATAGTACTATATACAAAAACATAAAAGTGCTAATTTTGTGAGGATGGACCACAACTTTAATTTAAACATGTATGTTTAATGAGTATTTGCTATAATGACGTATACCCATTATGGTAAAGCCTATGTCTTAGTGAAGCTTTACATCATGACTTCAAAATCAGATACTACTCCCTCCGATCATTTTTATATGTCGTCTTTACTATAAATAGATAATTTTTATTGTATGTCATTTTACAAAATCAATGCATAAATGGTAGCATTTTTACTATTTTATCCTTGATAGTTAATGAGCTTTGAAAAAAGATATATGACAATAAACATTAAATAAGGGCAAAGTAATAATATAATTTTTTTTCTTAATGCAAGTGCAATTACAAAAAATAACATACAAAAAAGGACCAGAGTGAGTAATCTTTAAAGAAAATTGATCATGCATAATAAGGTTTATTGCATCCCACAAGTCGAAGTAATGGATCAAATTGTTAGATAAGCTCCATATCAAGCTAAAATACTATGATACGATATTTTTAACAATATTTTAAGTTTTAGGTCAAGTTCGTTTGTTTTTGTTTTTTTTTTTTCCTTTTGTGATGCTTCTCCAAACTATGAGTAAACATAGTAAATCTATCGGTCGTTAGACAGACAAAGGCAATAAGTTGACATACACCATCACTTTATCGATTACATACTCATTATGTATAAACATTGGCCAATGATAGCAATTAATGCGCAAAGCTAGCCCGAAGATAATCTTATTTGGAGACTAATATAGGGAAAATATACATTTAATTTGGTGGATGACTATTTTTGTCCATTCTTAATTTAAATTGTATTTTGCTCATTTGTTACGGTAAATATATATCTAGGATCACCACATATAACAAAATCGAATTTAATTAGGCACTTACAAGATACAACTCTCAATAAATGAACTAGCATTTAACCATACATTTTTAAAAATTATCTTTAAATATCTATTTCTTTTTCTAAATTTTCACTCACAAAATTTTATTTTTTTTCCAAAGTAAAATGCTTGTCAAACACATCTTTCAAGTTTGTACTTCAAAATTTATAATCAAACGGGAGTTAAGTACAGTGTATAATTCTGATGCATAGTAGTTTCCGGACGAGAAATTAATTTTCCAAAAGAATGATACGTAAAGTTATACTATAGTCTATACTATTATAAAATATCTCATGACTAGCTTGTTGCAGTGACCTTTCTACGTTTATGTGAAAAGTTATTTAATGTACAAGAAAGAATTTCACCTAGTATCATTGAAAATAGCAAGTTCACTGCATGGGGTTTTCCTTTTACTCTGACTAGGAAGGATGGCTTATATTAATTTGTTCATGTGCCCAAATTAAATCTACAATGTGCTTTGTAAGTGGCTTCTATTTCAAAGATATATTTTGCTCTATTTTCATGAGGCATGTCGGAAAATATTTAATTCGTTTAGTTATCCGGAGTTTGAATTTAATTTTGCATGAGGCATGTTGGAAAATTACATATTCACAAAATACATTGGACATACATAATATAAATCATATTTTAAAATTTTGAAAGTACTCTTAGTCAATGTATTGAAAGAAAAAATATTAACTCTCATATTACGTTATATCCCTTTACATTCTGATTTATATTTTGCCTCTCTACCTATATGAGATAGTAATAAAGTTTCCGTATATTTTACCCTACTCAAATCACACTTGTGGGATTCCACTGATTATGCTGTTGTTTCGACAAACGTGGATAAATAAAAAGATTAAAATGTGGCTTATAATATGGAAGAAAATTTTAAGTTTTAACGCATCAACAATGACGTGGATTCCACTGGACGGTGATTAGTTTATTTTAAATAAGATGTATAAATAAATAAATAAGTAAATGAAAAGAAGAAATTAGAGGAAAATTAAAAAGAGGTTCTTGGTCTAGTTTATGAGGTTCATGAGTCCTTGAAATTAACGGACTATAAGAGTATTTGGGTCGAGAATGGTTATTATGAGATGGATAGATTTCTCATTTTTAATTAAGTTGTTAAGTTTGAATTTTGAATATGAAAAAATTATATATATTTTTCGTTTATTTTTACTTGTCACTATTTTTACTTACATAAATTTTGACCAATAATTTAAGATATATTTTTTTATCATATATGAGAAAGATTGCAACGTATAATATTTTTCATATAGTTTTCAACCCTCTAAATTTTAGATTTAATTACTTCAATTTTAATTTAAAATTTAATGAAGTTGAACACGAAAAACAGAATAATGACAAGTAAAAATAAATTAGAAGGTTTCCCTTTCAAATAGATCTTGCACAATACATATCTGATCAGTCAAGGGTTTAATTAAAAAAGAAAAACCAAACATTAAATGGAAAAGGAAAAAAATGTGCAAGGCTTTTAGCAATGGAATGATGATGTGATCTTTTTGTAGGATTATTAAAGTCTGAAAAGGAAGCAAAACTAAAAAATGAGAATGAATGCTAGCTCATCAAAATCCTATAAGATGGGGAGAAATCAAAAATTGAGATCTCTTTGGGACCCCATGATATATGTTCCCTTTTACAAACTTTGAGGCAAGATTAAAAACCCTACTACAATAATAAATACTATACTTATTGAAGGGAAAACAAAAAAGTAGACAAGTTGAATAGTGTAAAGATCCTAAAAAGGCATAGGAGTGTCAACAACCCATTTGAGTTTGTTCCTCAACCCATATTCATCATTCTCATCTTATGCTGAAACCCCACACCTGCACCAATATATTCCTTCCGTTAATTTTTATTTGTGACTATTTTAGTTATCGAGTTTAAACCATATAAATGCTGATCAATATTAATATGAGAGTGATTTCAACTAATAATATTTTCTGTATAGTTTTTAACCACTTAAATTTTAGATTTCAAAAATTAAATTTAGCTACTTTAATTTAACTTTAAAATTTAGTGAAATTAACCTAAAAAAAATCAATAACAATTAAAAGTGAACAGAGGGAGTACCTTTTAACTTTGTCACAATTTACAAGACATTTTTTAAATTAAAATCTAAATTTATAAAAAAAAATAAAAATTTGAGATCTTTTATACTTCTTTTAAATCACAATTTCAAACGTTCTTTTCTTCTTTTGTAAATTTTGTGTCTAATTAAATATAACTGATGTAGCTAGCACGTAATATTATTGAAAGGAAGCCTTGGAGTAATTGATAGAATCGTGCCTTCTGACAGAAATACAAAATAAGATCGCACGCCTAACAAGAATTTTAGTGTATCGAACTTGCTCTCGGCGCATGATATTATGACTCCAAATCCCAAAGGGGAGAAAAGACACTGCCGTTTGCTTCTTCTTGTTCTTCTTTTTGTCACTCACTTTTTAGTGTAAGAAATTAATAAAAGCTGAAGCTCATTACTACTCAGCTAGTTCTCTTTTACTATAAAATATTTGTATCGTCCCAATATTGAATAGCCTTTCTCTTCTTTTTTCACACAAAGAGTCCCTTTCTTCCTTACTACCAATGCTTTGTGAATCATTACTTTGGTAGTGCCCTTTTGGGACCTAAGGATTATCTTAATCAAACAAAAAAATCCTTTTCTTTTTCTCATTAATTCAAATTTGCACTTTAATACGTGTCTACAAGTACATTAGTACCTAATTAATTAAACTATTCTTTGTATTTAATATTATGAAGCAAACTCAAATTCTATAATATACATAAATCACATCAAATTAACTATAGTTAATATTCATGAATTGCAAAATCACGTGAAATTGGTTAAGACGTGACTAATTATGGGACCCTTAGATTTTAACCTAATTTGCTTTAAATTATATAAATTGTGGAAAGTTTCATGTGGTTGCATATCAAATCCAAACCAAACTATATTGGCATCATCACAACAATTTTAGTACAAATTATTATCATTCTGTCGTCTTCAAAAGATCTAAAATTGGGATGAAAGAAAGTCACCTAATGTACTTACAATTTAGTTTTCAAAAGGAAATTCAGTTGTCTGGATCAATTAATTTAAATCATAAGTAGTATATGACAACTTAAGAGGGGGAGAAAGAATCAAAGGAAAAGATAACTCATAAAGATTGTTGTGTGTTAATTAATTTAATATTGTCATTAGGTAGAAGTTAAACTCACTTATTGGGATCGTTATGCATAGATTATACATCAATTATTGGTATTGTTTTAAATATATACAATAAAATAATTAGTTTTATCATTTTACGTTCAACTTAAAATCACCTCTGAATAATCTTAAAGTTTAGATATGAAATCCTCTCGTTATTTCAAATCTTTTGTTATATAATTTTCTTAAAACGTTCAAATTTGTTGTATATCTAATTTTTTTTTAAAAAAAAAGAAGAACGAGAAGGGGGAGGACGAAGCGGAAGAATGACAAGGAAACTGGCCTTAGTTTTTGTAATTAAATTGATCGAACGGTCTTTTTGTATAATTATCCTTTAATTAAAGGGAAACTTAGATTAAGAAAATATTTACCATTTATAGTAATAAAAAATTATTTTCACTAAACAGTTATAATATATTTATATTGAATGCATGATGCACTTTTAATACAAGTGCAAATTTGTTATAGTTATATATTGCTATAAATGATAATAAATAAAAAGTATCGCTAAAATCAATAATTATTTATTAAAATGGATCTACTCAAGTAATTTTTTCTTAATTAAATATGGTTATACATGTATTAATATCTAATTATTAATTTATGTAGTTGGGTGAACAAATATTTAAATTAATTTTTGAGGAATTTTCGCATATAACCACTCAAAAATATTTTAATTATGCTCCATAGCTATAGTTTGGGTAATTACATTCCATAACTATGATTATAGTAATGTTTGTATAATTCATGCGACATTCATTTACGTTTGTATAACTCGCTATACAACTCGCAGTTTTTGTGTAGCGTTTGTATATTTCGCTATACAATATAATTTTCACACATAATTTTTATATAATCGCGCACAACGTTTGTACAAATCACGCGAATTATACTATAGCTAGATATTTTTTACGAGTTATAATTAATTCAAACTATAGCTATACTAGCAAATTAACTGACGCTTATCCACTTAACTTTTCCTTAATCTTTTTTTTTTTTTGATGTTGGGAAAGGCTGGGCTAATTTTTATTTAAGGCCCACCAAGTAAACTACAAGTAATGTTGGAAAGTGGATGAACAGTGATTTCATGAAATGATTTTTTGTTGCTTCTGCTTGTATTTTCTTTTATCCTTTCTGGCAAAATTGGTCTTTTAGAGAATCATGAAATATAGAACTTCTTACAGCAAAAAATACAAGAGCTCAGGGGAAGCTTTAACCAAAAGAAAAAGGTGATGACTAGGGGTGTGTTTGGTACGGAGGAAAATATTTTCTATTAGTTGGCTTGAATGTTTTAGAAAATATTTTTCACTCACCAGCCAAACATGAGAAAATGAGTTAGAAATCAACTCATTTCCCATGGAAAATATTTTCCTACTTACCAAACACACCCTAAGAATATATAGGATAAGCCTACTCCCCAGCTTTTGGCATTTATCTAAAAATGATATAGCCAAAAAGAAAAGGAGACAAAATTAAGAAAGAATTTTAATATTAGTATATATGTTGATGATCCATGATAATTTTAGAATTTTCAACTTTACAGACATGCAATATTTCTCTTGTTTTTTTTTGGGGTGGGTGGGGGTGTATCATAAATTAATAATGCAGCTTGGATTTAACCAAATTACTAAATTCCATATTTTAGACCACCAGCTAGGGCTTAAAAATTCCATATCATAGATTTCCATATAAAAATACATTATACACACATTTAAATTGAGTGTTTGGACATAAAAAAAAATGTTAAATTAGAAAAAAAAAAAAGAAGTAGTGCTATCTGTTTTCAAGTTGAAAAAAAAAATATTTGTAAATAATTAGAGTTGTCTGTCAACATAAATACAAATTGGAGTTATTTTTTAAAATTTTGTGTGCGTCATTTAGCGTGAAATTATAAACTTTTGTAAGTGATCCAAAAGTTTAAAACTATTTTACGTCGTCAAAACAATTTTTTAAAATAAAATTTCAAAAAGAATAATAAAATTATCCATGCCCAAATGGGCACTGATTAATCGTTTGGTGATCAAATTTGCTATTTTGTTAAACCCACGAAGAGTTTAAATTTGACACGACATGACGTAAGGTACAATGTATTACTTAATTATCAAGTTGAGTTACCTAAAGCATATCAGTAAATTCGATTCATAGCATAATTATCAAATGTATATAACTTATATACGTTCACAAAATTTAGATTTGGTTGTTTGTTTTGTACAAAGTTGGGGTACGATTGATGGTGGTCAATATGTATCATTTTTCATTCAAAACACACATATTAGGGAAAAAAATAAAATCTTCAACAAATATATATACACTAAATTTGTAATTGTTCTAACATAAAAGCCGGGGTTCGATGACATATAAGTTAACATAAATTTAAAAGTACAAACATTAGACATACTTATTGTATAAAATCCAAGATAGATCAAGAATTATTTTTTCTTTTTAAAATATTTAGTTGGTAGGTGCATTAGATACAGTGGCGGAGTCAGTATTTTCGTCAAGAGTGTTCATACTTTTAAAATATAAGTGAGTGATTTTTGTATCAAGGGTGTTTAAAAATTGATATATATATATAAATATTTATATTTAACCCATG
>JAPFFP010000046.1:14814816-14827643 GCA_026153255.1 Solanum medicagineum
CTATATATTCAAAAAAAAAATTCTAACAAAAGATGTTCATCTGACCACCTTGAGTGAATGTTGCTCCGTCCCGGGTAATGCCATCAAGTTATAGGAGTATTTTGTTGTAACCAGCCATGATGATTGCATTGCCATGATTTGACACCTTTGAGAGCAGCCCTCAAATATTACTCAATAGAAATTAAAGTCAGTAGGCAATCAAGTCAAATAAGAAAAAATGAAAAAGAAAGAAGAAAATAAATACACATTACTGCAAATTTTCATGCTGTATACTTATTAAGCATGGAGAAAGATAAATTATCACTATTTGAGTGCTCAAAAACATGCCGTCACATTTTTGTCATCAACATTCTTGTTTGTGCAAATATGGTCTTGCTTAGAGGTGCAAAATTCTTAAAATAGTCATCATTAGTACATACTCAACATATACTCAATATACTATACATACACAATAATTATACTTGGAGTATACAATGATTATACTAGCTAAATTTTGTTGTTGTTGATCAAATAGAGCTATTTTTTGTTGTTGGTTTTGTTATAAGTGAAAAAAAAAAATCTATATTAGAGTTAACATAAGTACTAACACCTTTCTTGTTGGGACTCCACGCACTGGGAAAAGGTTGACGCAATGGGAAATCGGTCATTAGTTATAAAGTGAACATAAGGTATCGAGAGGGCTTTAAAGAGGACTCACTTTTATTTAGTTAATTATGTATTACCAGCCAATACGTCATTGTTGAGTTAAACCTGAGGAGGGGGCGGGAGGTGTTTGGCTATCAGAGAAAAATGCAACATGAAAATCAATCACGACTACTATCTGTGGTCCATTTTCGTCGTCTTCCTGTCCCAGAAGGGGATAAAAAAGGTAGCTTACTCCTTTCTAGACGGATGGCGACTTATGTAGTTTTTCTCTGTTTAAATTGTTTGTCAAGTAAATAAAAGAAGAAATGCCAATGATTATATTATACAAAATATGATGTTTCCGTCAATTTCACTTAAATGTTTTGGTCAATGCTTTTTTAACCATATATTTTTCTATGGCTCCTTTTTATTTATGATCATTTATAACTTAAAGTGAGAAAAATAAACTATGGGGTATTAACTGAAACAAATAAAATCTTGTAGAAACCAAACTCAACCGCATTATGACAAGATCCAGGAGCCAAATTTACCAATAACTTGGAAACCAAAAATGTTATCATTCCCCTCCTGATAATTTTATTATGAACATATAATTTTAGATTATTATAGTGTTAAAGTCAAAGATAGCTGGCTGCCTTTGGTCCTATTATATAAATAGCCAAAGACTGTCATGTCATACTTAAACTGAACTAATCACTCTTACAATTAATCATAAAGAAAGAAAAAAGACAACTAAAACTAAATTGAGAGATTATGATTTTATTCTTATATTTCATGTGATGGTTTCTCATATAATGTCCCATCTTGCTCAGAATTTTGCTTTTGTTTTCTTTTTGTAAACCAATTACTAACTTTATTCATATATATGTTTTCTTTGCCTCCAACCAGTGAACAAATACCTAACACAAAAGGTGTTTAATAGACAAGCTTCTTCTATCTGCCATATATATACATTGTATATTGTATGTATAATTTCCTGTATTATATATAATGTTTGATAGACAACATAATGACCTTATCTACTCGTGGACCTCATTTTTTCACTTTTTTAAAAAATTTGTCTAAGCTGTAGCATCACCTTTAAATTTTATGATATCAAATTAAAAGTCTACCATTATGTCTAAATAATGTTGAAGTTATATTTATAAAAACTCCACTAAAGGTCTTTGGACAACAGTGTTTTTTCTAAAATATTTAGGTAGCTATCTTATTGTAAAAACAGCACACTATCACTTTTGATTTAAATTGTCCAATAGTTTTGATTTGCTGGTCAAAATTAAATTAACTAGTTTGTCATAATCATCAAACATGACATATAACCACTATGTTTGAACCGACACTTTTTGACTATGTTCCAGAATTAGACCAGGATTTGTTGGATATATCTATAAAAGAATACCTTAATTTAATTCGATAGAGTATATAGTTTCATTTTCATAGTGGGGAGAGTGGAGAGTGGGTAGGGGAGCTGTATTTTATGAAAAATAATAATTGTTAAGTTGTTGAGCTAATTGATATGTTGATCTTTATTTTTTACTAAACAATTACCGACAGGCTTCAAGGAAGTGAGGGAATCAAGCCAGTGCGCAAATTTCGTTTCAGACATAACAAGTCCATTTTGCACTTGAAGTGAGCTGAGTTTGTCTGATCGTCCATAGAGTCTCGCAAATAGGGACTTTTATTATTGTGTCGATCTTTCAGACTGGCTCAATAGAGTCATATACCTTCAATTCATATTCTTATCCTGACAAATGAACAACCTGTTTAGGTATCTTTCTCAATGACCATGTTGTTTAACTTATTAACTAAGTTAGTCAGAGATCGAAACTGGACCTACGAGAGACTAGACTTCTAGTAAAAGTAGGTGCGCCTTAAATTGAGGAGAGTTGTTTACAGGGGGTGGTTATGAGCTATTTCTTGTTCTGCTGGATAGGTCTTTCCCCTTGATTTAGTAGTTGTGTGCGACTTTGACCATCTATGCAGGCTGATGAGACGATCAATTTTATTTTCGGACTAGAGCAAAAAGGAGCCAAGCCAGTTATTGTGTTGTGTCATTTGGGCCAAAGTAGTTTACCGATGATGAAGAAATAATAGTATATTAGATGGGGACACCACCAGAACACTCGAACAAGGATCAAGCGGGCCACGATTTACTTACTCATGAAGTTCAAAATGAAAGGGGACGACCTTCCTTATAGCCTCAAGACATAAGTTCTTTAGCTATATTAAGGCATAATTTGTCGAATACTATGATATGAAAATATACATATGTCGGTGAAAAGATTATTTTTTACGAGGAAAACAAATTAAAACCGACATAAATATGACAAAGGTGCAGATGACCCACATGAAAACCAAGAGAAAGGCATACTCGAAGCCCAAATACTAGTGATTGGGCCTTCCTTAATCCCATATGTGGAACGGGCTAACTAGGAACCGTCATTATGGTTTCGTCACTAGCAGAAAAAAGTGATAGGATGGCCAATTCTGGATTTCAAACTTATAAAAGTGAATTTCCTGAAGGGGAATTTTTACAAAATAACCTGACTTGAAATTTAATATGGTCAAATAGTTATATTTTACATAATTACATGAAGGGGAGGAGAGAGGCGAGTGAGATCAGAGAGGGAGGAGATAGCCGAATTATATATGTATTATATATGTGTAACTAATATACATATGTATTTGTATATCTAACAAGCGAGATTGAGATATGAGCAAGATCAAGAGAGGAAGGAGAAAGGTGCGCGAGAGAAGACAGAGAATGGAGTGAGGCGAATTGTATGTGTATATATGTCGAATTGATTATGTATATCTATCAAAATAATTATATATATGCAGCTAGTATACATATGTGATTGTATATCTGACAAGAAATTGTAGAGAGAAAGGAGAGATTAGAGAGGGAGAAAAAGAGGAGAGAGAAAATAACAACAAAATCCTAACTATAGCTATAAATTGTAATTCTTTCAAACTATAGTTGTATAATATAAATACATATCATATGCTTGTCTAGTTATGTTATTTTTCCTTTAACAAATTGTGGTGGGCGAGGTGGTGCAAGGTGTTGAAGCTTGGGATATTTAGAAACTTGTTTTCATAAAAAAAATATTTTGACTATTTAAATATTACTGAAAAAAAAAAAGAAAAATAGAACATCAGATATTATATTTATTGAATCCGTTGCACGCTAAGCTAGCCGAACAAATAAAACCTAAAGGAGAACAAAAAAGACAAATTTGTTGAAATATCTTACGTATACTTGGTCATGCTGATACTGCACATTACCTAAACAAAAAAGATGACTTTTAAGGGAAATCATGCTTGAGTTGGCACCTCAAAATTAAGCAAGAAAAACATGCGTCATCGTCACTTCCAAAAAGAAAGCAACCAAAAAAGCTGCTTATGATTAAAACAACAAATATTCGAACTTTCTTTTTTCCCAATTAACTTTTATAGTTACAAGTTTCAGGTAAAGTGACTTATAACAGAAGAACATGTAACACGATATAATTCGGTTAAAAACCGATATCCAGAAACAACTCATTTTCTAAAATTTGAGAACCATAACTGTAAAGCAAAACTTCACAGGCGTTAAAGCAACTTTTAAACTACTCCAAACCTAGAATATCGCAGAAGACTTGCTTCTGTTTTTCTTTCTTGCAAGGCATTATTAACCAATGTGCACTCTTAATCTTCCTTCAGGTATAAATATTACCTCAAAACAATAAACATTCTAACACAAATTTGAGAAGATATAAAAGTAATACTCACCAGCTAAAGACTTCAAGCTATGGAGATTAAGGTGGAAAATGAGATACCCCGGAATCTTGATGAAGAGAAAGCTCCCCTGCTTGAAAACACAGAACTGCCTGAAGTGGAGAAAAACCTGATACAACAGGCAATAAGCCAGACATTTAAAAGCACTGCCCATCTTGCCAATCTTCTGCCGACTGGGTCAGTTCTTGCTTTTCAATTTTTAGCACCCATATTCACAAATCAAGGGGAGTGTGATGTGGTTGGTCGATCCTTGACTGCTGGTCTTGTAGCACTTTGTGGACTCTCATGTTTTCTATTGAGCTTCACCGATAGTTTCAAGGATCAAAAAGGGAATATTTGCTATGGGTTCGCCACTATCCGCGGCTTGTGGATAATTGATGGATCAGCAACTCTCCCATTAGAAGTCGCAGCAAAATACAAGCTGAAATTTATAGATTTCATGCATGCCATCATGTCAATATTGGTTTTTGCAGCTGTTGCGTTGTTTGATCAGAATGTGGTAAATTGTTTCTACCCAACACCTTCATATGAAACACAGGAACTGCTTACAGCTCTGCCAGTTGCAATTGGGGTCATCTGCAGTATGTTGTTTGTGGTATTTCCTACGCAACGTCACGGCATTGGCTTCCCCCTCACTTGCTAACTAATATGTTTGTTCCCAGAGACTTGTTGCATGCGTATCTTCATCTTTTGTTGTATCAGAGTGAGATTCATGCTATTTATTGGTCTTTCCATTCATGTAACTATGTAACAATTCCCATTCCCATTCCTACTGCCTTTGACTTAACTTGCCAGATGAAGTTGTAAATGATTTACCAGCGAATGTACAAATAAGAATGCTAGTGTTTGCTAATCGCCATCAAGGAATTTGAAGATAATCTGTAGTCCAGAAAGTCGGAGATCAACAAGTGCATTTAGAATATGTAAAAAGAGTTGTAATTCAAAATTCTGAAGGAAAAATATTGCGCTTAGTCGTATAAATTTTAGTATATAATATGCACTTCATTGAAAACACCAAGTCCAAAAAACTCCATACTTTAGGGCATTATGGAATAGAGTGTCTGAACACTTACCACTTTGCACTGCGAAGATTGAACTGCAACTTGAACCCTTGATTTCCAGTTTTCCATGGAAATTTCTTAGCTTTGCACCAGATATCCATGATAAAAAGAGTAAACACAACAGACCCCAACTATTTTATGATTTACCAAAATCTTCTTAGAAGGTGAAGCAATGCATAACCAGATTATTTTGGTTTGACATTCATATGGATGAACAAAATCATACGGTCATAATCAGCAACTTGAACAAGACATCAAGTCTCAAGATCCATATGTTTACATATAAGGTCAGCTTGTACTGGATCAGCTGCTTCCCTTACTTCCCTTCTATCTCAAAATCCACCCACCACGACAGCCCATGTTTGTTCATCTGGAATACATCCATCAGCCAATATTTCCTCAACAATACGATCAACCTTGTGCATGTCTCCTCTCCTGCAGCAATGGTTGACTAAAGTCTCAAAAGACTTAGCTTCAATTGAGATGGCTCTGGTACACATGCTTAGATATAATTGAAAAGCTCGCTTTGGATCATTTACAGGACACAGGACTTGGACTACTGCATTGCGAATCTTCACATGCAAGCTCCGAGTTAACCAGTTCGGAGATATTTCACTAGAAATTAATTCAACAAGATAGCTGGCTGCTTCATGAAACTGGTTAATCTCACAAAAGCCATTGATGACTTCCAGTATAACCCTGCATCAGGTTTACATCCCTGAAGTTTCATTCTGTCGAAAATGTCTAAGGCTTCTCCAATTTCACCCTCTCCACAAGGTCCATGAATTTAAGGTACTGTAAGTTTTCATATTTGGAACCTTATGTTCATGAATCAGTATCTGTAATAGCTCCATTGCTTCAGAGGAACGTCCACTCTTACAAAGGCCGTCCATCAGAGAACTATAAGTGAACACATTGGGCTCAATACCTTTGTTACTCATGTCCTCAAGCAATGTCATGGCTTCATCCACATTATTTGACTGGCAAAAGCCACAAATCAGACAAGCATAGGCGACTACAGTAGGGGAACTCATTAATGAGAGTCCGATATGTAAAGGAATCTGTTGTAAATCCGCGCTTGAGCATCTCATGAAAAATACGAAAAACAGAATCCATGGTTCCACTGTTCTTGCAGAGAGCTTTAATCAAAATATCAAGCGAAGCAACACAAGGTGGAATGCCCATCCCCCTCATGTAACAATAAAACCTAAAAGCAGTCTTTAACCGATTTTCATCAACAAGTACAGAGAACACTGTAATATATGACTTCTTGGTTGGCTCACAATCATACTCCTTCATCTTTTGGAAAACCCTGATCACCTCAAGTGGCTTGTGAACTCGCCCATACATTCGATAAACAGAGAGGAATATACCGTAAATAATCTTACAACTCTTCCTCAGACAAGCATTTCCGCAGCTAAATCAAAATGATTCACAGAAAGCAATCTCGAGATGATGAGATCAAATGTGCGAGGATCATGTTGGTAGCCATTCGAGTACTCTGCTGTTGCTGCATCAAATATAAGAACCGTTTTTTGTACATCTTTTTCTGCTCGAATCAGTTGTTCAACAAATGCTGCAGTGATTTCTCTTGGCCATTTGATTGGTATCTTACAATCCATCAGCTCAATACTTCTCTTCAAATGCTTCAATTCCCTTTCCAGAAATATGTGCCTCAAATTTTAGCTAATATCATTAGCTTTTCACTGATTAAAGTTGTGACATTAACAATGCTTCGTGCCGATCCTATGTATTTGAAGCATCCAATACTGGAGTTGAGTAACTGTAATTCCAACAGAAAATTCAATAGGGTCAAATATCTTCAACCGTGTTACCAGCTAAAGAAATCCCAAAATTACAAGATTTTCTAGCAGGCATTGCATCAAAGAAGTTGGTGTCATCTACAAAACCAAAATTTTTAAGCTCAAAATGCAGTGGTACAGGAAAATCCAACTAATGAATTATTCATATTCGAACCAAAGAAGAAAACTTTGATCAAAGCTTTAACCTTTAGATGG
The DNA here is from genome assembly GCA_026153255.1 of Solanum medicagineum. NCBI lineage: Eukaryota > Viridiplantae > Streptophyta > Magnoliopsida > Solanales > Solanaceae > Solanum > Solanum medicagineum. The sequence goes on from JAPFFP010000046.1 coordinate 14,822,321, forward strand.
ATCAACAAAACATAATGAGGTGAATCAAGATTTAAAGGCATTGGGTGCACGAGTACCTTTTAGTGTCGAATTGCCGCTAACCACAAAGAGTGAGAGACTTAGAGGTTGACTTGAAGAAGATCGAATGCAAGAAAATGGAGAGTCCACATCGGATTGAAACAGGAGAATTCATGCAAAGTAACAAAAAAAAAAAAAGAATTGGCAAGTTGAGTGGAGAACATGTACATGAATCTTAGAAGTAGTAATCTAAATTCATTAAAAATAATAATCAACAAACAAGAGAGAAATATTTGAGTAAGAATGCACTTAGGGGCTGATCAACAAAGATAGAAATCAGATAGAAACTATTGCAATTAAAACTACAACAGATTAATGAACAAAACAGAGATAAGAAGCTGAATATTACTACTGGACAGAACAATGAAGAGAAAACTGAAATTTATTTCTATTGTCTATTAGTATTAACAAGTTTAAAGGTAAACAAGTGGGGCTAATTCATTGGCAGTAGGAAAATAGATTGAAGTTAAAGCAAGAATCTTAAGATTACTAACAGTTTGCTTCTTAAAATAAAAACCAAGATGGTCTTAAACAGAGAGACATGATGTACATTTCACAGCATACTCAATGGTTAATCCAAATAGACCTTTCGATTGTTTTGAGCAAAAGAGCATCAGATCAAAACATACTACTCAAACAAGACACTCAATTTCAAATACAAAGCAAGCTCAATTTTGTTGAAAGCAATAACAAATTTAGGAATCAGTCTTCCTCTAATTAATGAAGGATTTGAATCATATAAAGGTCATCGAGGAAGTAGGAATAGTAAGAACTTACGTAATAGAGCTTTTTTTTTTGGATAAAGTTAACTGGTATTATAAACAAAAGAGTTACACCAATAGTGTACTCATGTAGTAATTACATCAAAAGTATAGGACCACCAAGAGATCTATCACCTATGATTTTCACAATTATCTAAAAAAAGAGAGATCTCCCTTGGGATCCTTAGGTACAAAGTTAATGCACCAAAAATATAAAGTCGCTAAACAATTCATTTTAAGACTTTGGAAGGGGATACATTTGTTCTCAAAACATCCCTGATTTCTTTCCTTCCAAATTGTCCACCAGATGCAAGCATGGACAATCTTCCATCTCTGCTTATGTTCTGATTGATTCCCATCTCTGTTCCAGCATGCTAGAGCTTCTGCAATATTCGTAGGCATAGACCACTGATCCCCTTCAAATTAAAGAACCATTGCCAGAGTTGCTCAGTCACTTTACGCAATAGAGTTGAAAGATGCAAGCTTTAGCCTTAAACTAGTTCAAACACGAGACAAGAACATGTTGACAAAATTCATGCTTATGACGATTGACTTAAAGAACATAAAAGAGACATTAATTCCTGCCTAATGCACACGAACGAACAGGGAAAGAAATTAATCAGATATGTAGCTTGTGTGGTATAACTAAACTGAACTACATGAGATGGAAAATATACAACACTAAAGTTGAGATGAGGAAGAAGATTAGCAGCTAATATTTGGATAGGATTATCTTAAACTGTAAAACTAGACAAGATTCAAATCGATTAATATTCAACAGATCCAACGTGTAAATTAGTGTACCTAACAGTTACATACACCATTCTGTAACTGAACAGTAAGCCATTCTACACACCAACCAGAGGAGGAGAAGAGAAACAGGAATCAAACATGTATTCCAATATAAACGCGGAAACTAAACTAAAGGAGCAAGAAAATTAATTTTATAAACTAATCTAAACATGGAAACATAAATTATTCATATATATTAGCCTAAACATAGAAGACTACAGAGAATAGAAATTAATCTTCAAACATAGAAACTAAAACAAGGAAAATGCCAAATTAATCAAATCATGATATAAGCTAAAAAATTAAACACCTGACACATAATAAGCCACAAAAGAGTAATGGGATTACCTCTTGTCGTGCAGCAAACGAGGACAACAAATGACTGATATTATTGCTAATGCTCAAGAATAGGACTAAGGAATTTAGCATTTTCAATGTTATATGAGTCAAGAAAGAGTGAAAACAGCAAACGTGCTTCATTACACACCAAACCATATAGAGTGCAAAAAGTAATATAAGAAAAGAGCAAGAGAGTATCTGCATTCAGTTGACGATAGTGAGCATGAAGAATTAGTATGAGAATTTTGTCCACAAAAACTCTCTGACATCCAAGAAAGAAAGAAAGAAATGTCAAATTTTAGAAAACATAGTTTAACAGTTTTTCCACATTTTGTTTCCATTCTTGCTGACCCAACTTGAGCCCATTTGAGACAGAAATAAGAATATCTGAAAAAAGGATAAACAATTCTTAATCCACTACAAGAAATTTGAGTAAAAAGCAACAAACACCTCTGTCGAGCATTTCGCCAAACACCCTACCTGCATTATATACGCACCTTGTTTTAGTTGGTGCTTCCACTAAGTTCCACATCTAATACAAATAAATATTTAACCAGCTTTCGAATTTACAGTAATTTCAGGAAACATAATAGTAGCAGGCGGTTGAGTTAACAATTACCTCTCCAATCAGCTCTACACATTTACTAGTTTGTCTTGTCTTGGATCGAAACAGCTTCACTGCATTTCTGTCTTCTCGTCTCGCCTTGCTTGCCTCTAGATTCCGGCGACGGCGAGTCGAGCGGCTTCAGCTTCTCACAGTAAAGCTGGTGAATCACTTCCATAATGTAAACGACTAACACCTTCTTTGGATACCGTATTTGTTTTGATTGATTTAATATGATTCCATTCTTACTCTTAATATTATTTTATTTTATTTTTATTTATTTATTTAGAATAATTTTATTGTTTATTCTGTTTTTTTTAGTAGTTCTATCTTATGTTTTACTCTTCTCCTAATTTTGTCGTTCAAATTATTAATATGTGATACTGTATAATGATAAAAAAATATAATCTATTTAAATTTTGTATTCATTAAATAATAAAATATAATACAACACAACACAATATAATAAGACACATTAAGAAACAATTCTAATAACCATGATTGATACTTGTACAACTTTAATACTCCATGAGTGATGCTTGTACAACTTTGAAACTTAATTCTTTCTATATACACATCATACAAATCATTTGCAACAAGTTTTGTAATTATCAAAACACATTTTTGTACTATGTCGCAGCAACAACAAACATAATATACTCATTAAAATTTTAATACTTTATCATAGGGCTTCTCAAGATCAATGAATACTGTACAAAGGTTCCTCTTTTATTTCTTAATTTATTCACTAATCTCCAAAAAAGATGAATGTAATTGTTACAGTTTTGAAAATGGGTGTCAAGTGGGCGGGTTGAGTTGAAATTGAGAATGTTAAAATGGATTCAAATAGAGATCGAGTTGGGTTATGGCCCGCCCAAATTTACTTTTGGTTCAAATGGGTTGAGCTCAAATGGTTAAAATTTGAGTTGGGTCATGACTCTTCCAATTTGACGCGCTTAATCTCAATAATTTTAATATATTATCATTTATTTTTTATAATTACAATTTAAATTCAACTCAAAAGAATAAAGGGAAAAGGGTCAAAAATACCCCTCAATTTTGTTTTATTGTTTTACTTTATCCCCGCCTTCAAAATAAGTTTATTTATACCCCTGACGTTAACAAACTCACCAGATTTGCCCCTAAATTGGACGGATTGCCCCAAATTATATTCATATGGGAAAAAGGTCAAAAGTACCCCTCAAATTTGTTTTATTGTTTGACCTAATCGTTGTCGTTAAATGAGCTCAGTTTTGTCTCCGTCGTTACAAAATTTATCACTCATGCCCTTCAATAGGATGGAAAGCCCCAAATTCAATAAAATTATCCAATTCAAGTGAGAATGACCCGATTTTCTTTTTTAACCCGAATTTGACCCACTAAATTCAATAAATTAATACCGAATTAATCCCCAAATTCATCTCCTCCAAATCCATCTCTGATATATAGAAACATAGTCACTTACGTTGTCGTATACGGTGGATTTGGAGGACTGAAATACAACAAACATAATTTGTTAATAATTTTGTCGAAAATGTCGGAGTTGTGATGTTGCTTCAATGGCGTTCTGAAGCAGCGTAAACAATCCAATCAAATTTGGAACAAAGAGGAGGGTGACAGCATGGTGGATAACGTCTAAGTCATCGGCGAAGCTACCAACAACCATTGAAACAATTGGAGAGTTGAATATTTTTCTTACTTTTTCAAGTTAATAACAAAAAATAATTAAAAAATACTTATTCTGGATGAAATAGAAAATTATCTTCACAAAAATCTCTTCCTTCTTTAATTTTTGGGTTAATTCAGATATTTTCGTCTAAGTAGGGGCACGAGTGATAAGTTTTGTAATTGTGCAAGCAAAAATAAACTCATTTAATGACAATAATTAGGTCAAACAATGAAACAAAATTGAGGGATATTTTTTACCCTTTTCCCATATGAATATAATTTGCGGCAATCCGTCCAATTTAGGGGCAAATCTGATGAGTTTGTTAACAACAGGAATATAAATAAACTTATTTTAACGGCGGGGATAAAGTGAAACAATAAAACAATAATAAAACTAAAAAGTTACAAATAGATAGATAAATTAAATCATAGAAAATTTAATTATGATACATCGAAAAGTAGAGATTGTAATTTGTATCAATAAGTGTTGTAGTTTTGTACCATTTAAGGAATTTTTGTAAATTTTTTAAAATATGAGAATTATATGAAATTATTTAAATATAAGTTGTGTAAATATTTATGTAATTTTTCTTAGCTTTAGAAAGAAATAAAAATAATAGAATATCTCTAAGTACAAATGAAAAGAACATAAATGAAAATAATGGTACATGTGGATGCACCTATTCTAATTTGGGGTGTGTGGGTGTAGGGGGAGTGGGCAGGGGAGATCGAATGTATCTACTTAAATTAGGGGTCTATAAAAATTGAACCGATTAATAAATTGAATAAAAAAAAAGTTATTGGTTTATGACTATCATGTTATTGGATTAACAGATTTTTAATGCTTTTACAACAAGAAATTATCAAATTATCGATTCAGTTTTTATTTTATAATATTAGATTGTCGAGTTAATAGATAACTCATTAAGATTATAGTAGTCTATTGTTTTACACTTATATAAATACTAGATATTAATGACGTTACCTTTTAGCTTTTAGCTTCCAGTTCACACTTCACAATGATTTTGACTTTAAGAAAACAAATTAAACTCTCTTATATATGGTGTAGTTGTATAGTTTCATGCTAGTTTATTACTGATTC
>JAPFFP010000046.1:14827743-14936917 GCA_026153255.1 Solanum medicagineum
TACCATTAGCCTGCTACTCTAATTCGTGACCTCCACTTTTTTCTATCTAAGGTCATGTCCTCAGTAAGATCAAGTTCTGCCAGATCCTGTCTAATCACCTCCCCCAGTACTTCTTCGGTCTACCTCTACCGTAAAATATTTGTAAGAGCTTCTAAATTATACAGTTCAACAGCAAATCATAACAATACTAAACATAATCATATGCCTATAACAAACAGAAATTTTATTCTGAACCTAACAATATATCCTGAATGATTAGCCCGAAAGATAAGTAGTAACTTGGAAACAAAGGGTGCTGAAATTTTCTGTTGGGCATCACTTCATCCTACCATTATATCTGAGATTAATGTATCTGATAAAAACATTTTCTGACAAGCATTTATAAATGGACAATTCTCAAGATTATCCCTCTGAATAACAATTGCCAAGAGTACAAAAAGCTAGAATCAAATAACTATCTTTTTACAGGGATCTATTTTTTGCTAAAAAATTTACATTAGGCATTGGCCTATCGCTGAAGATAGCTCTCAATGAACTTTCTAATTAGTTGTCAAAAAAATTAGTTTAAGATCTCAAGTATTAACACTAAATTACCAGAGTATACCTCCACAGATAGGTCCAAATGATGGAAATGAAAGAACTTTGCAGGAGATGTAAACAACAAGTGATTTTTTTATATGTCCGGGAACCGTAAAAATGCAATCAGATTGTATATGGATAGAGTCAGAACTGACATATTTTAAAATTTGAAAAGAATTCTAGACCAAGAGGAATTACAACCATAATTTGTTCCAACTAAGAATATAGTTTTTGCATCCTTCAACAGCCATGAAATTTAGCCACAAAAGTGGAAACTTCTAAGAGAACTTGAAAAGGCGGAAAAAATGCAAAAGATCAAAGGGGAAAAACTGAATACTTGCCAGCGGAAATAAGTTTGAAGGGGAGCCTTGAAGTAACGGGTAAAGCTGATGCCATGTGACCAGGAGGTCACGGGTCCAAACCTTGGAAACAGCCTCTGAAAAAAATGCAAGGTAAGGCTACGTACAATAAACCCTTGTAATTAGACCCTTCCTCGAACCCTGTGCATAGTAGGAGCTTTAGTGCACCAAGCTTGCCCTTTTTCCGGAAACAACCTCTATATCTCTATGAGGTAGTTGTAAGGTTTGCATACATTTTATCTTCCCCAGACCCCACTTTTGGGATTCGACTGGGTATGTTGTTGTTGTTGTAGGAAATAAAATTAAGAGGAGAATATTTGAACTTATGAGTTGAAAGAATGAAGATCATGAGAGTATTTTTTGATATTCTGAAAACTCCGAGATGACAGAGATGAACTTAGTCTCTCTTTTCTTCATTCTCGAGAGGGAGGAAGTAGTGTGATTCTCCTTATGTAATCGGTAGGGCAAGATGGACATGAAATTACACAATGATAATTATATATGACTGAAGACTTTTCCTTTTAGGTAGCAATCTTTAAGCTGGAGGAAAGAAAGAGACGAAGGAACGATCTGGAATGGGAAGAATATAGAAGTTCATGGTTTGCAAACAAATCAGTCATTCATAATTACCATTTTGCTCTTACTTGAAGCCAGATTTTATAATATGTCAGTGGTCATCCCTCATTTGGCTTTTCTAATATTACTATTACTGTTGGGATATCCTATTCCTTAAAGATTGAATCTTATCCCCTCATAATATGTAACTAAAAATTACCTTTAATGATCAGATAGTGGTCATTGTATGTATGCTTATAACGACTGGATTCATGTTCTGTCAATAAGAAGTGGTTGCTGAAAGTTAAATTTCCTGTAGTGTAACCACTTCCATTGCCTTTTAACTTAACTTGCCAGATGAAGCTGCAAGTGATTTACCAGCAAATGTACAAATAAGAATGCTAGCGTTTGCTAATCGCCTTCATGGAATTTGAAGATAACCTGTACTCCAGAAAGTCAGAGATCAAAAGTGCATTTTGAATATGCAAAAAGAGTTGTAATTCAAAATTCTGAAGGGAACAAACTAGATTTAACGAGTGCTTAATCATATAAATGGTAGTATGTCATAAGTACTTCATTGAAAATGCTAAGCCCAAGAAACTCCATATTTTAGGGTATTAAGGTATAGAGTATCTGAACACACACCACTTTGCAATGCAAAGATTGAACTGCAACTTGAACCCTTGAGTTCCAGGTTGCCATGGGATAATCTTAGGTTTGCACCAAATATCCATGATAGAAAGAGTGGATACAACAGACATCCACTATGTTAGGATTTAACAAAAATCTTCTTCGAAGGTGAAGCACTGCATAAAATCAGATTATTTTGGTAAAAACTTCATAAGGATTAACAACAGATTGTGGTCATAATCAGTACCTTGAACAAGACATCAAGTCTCAAGATCCATGTGTTTACACATCAGGTCCGCCTGTACCGAATCAGCTGCTTCCCTTACTTTCCTTCTATCCCAAAATCCACCCATCACAACACCCCATGTTTGTTCATCTGGAATGCATCCATCAATCAACATTTCCTCGACAATACGAGCAACCATGTGCACATCTCCTTTCTTGAAGAAATGGTTGACTAAAGCCTCAAAAGACTGAGCTTCAACTGAGATGGCTCTAGTGCGCATGCTTAGATATAATTGAAAAGCTCGCTTCGGATCATTCACAGAACACAGACCTTGTACTACTGCATTATGGATTTTCACATGCAAGCTCCAAGTTAACCGGTTTGGAGATATTCCACTAAGAATCATTTCATCAAGATAGTTCGCAGCTTCATGAAACTTGTTATAATCACAAAAGCCATTGATGACTTTCCAGTATAACCCTGCATCAGGTTTACATCCCTGAAGTTTCATTCTGTCAAAAATCTCCAATGCTTCTCCAATTTTACCTTCTCCACAAAATCCATGAATTAAGGTACTGTAAGTTATCATATTGGGAAACTTATTTTCATGAATCATTATCTGTAATAGCTCCATTGCTTCAGAGGAACGTCCACCCTTACAAAGACCGTCCATCAAAGAACTATAAGTGAACACATTGGGCTCAATACCTTTGCTCCTCATGTCCTCAAGCAATGTCATGGCTTCATCCAAGTTATTTGACTGGCAAAAGCCACGAATCAAACAAGTATAGGTGACTACAGTAGGCGAACAACCATTTGCTTCCATCTTCATCAGAAGTTCTTTTGCTTCAGTGGCCTTGCCCACTCTACAAAGCCCATTAATGAGAGTCCCATACGTATAGGAATCCGGTGTAATTCCGCGCTTGGGCATCTCATGAAAAACACAAAAAGCAGAATCCATTGTTCCACTGTTCTTGCAGAGAGCTTTAATCAAAATATTAAGTGAAGCAACAGAAGGTGGAATGCCCACCCCCCTCATATGACGATAAAACCTAAAAGCAGTTTTTAATAGATTTTCATCAACAAGTACAGAAAACACGGTAATATACGATTTCTGGGTTGGGTCACAATCATACTCCTTCATCTTTTGAAAAACCCTGATCACCTCAACTGGTTTGTGAACCCGCCCATAAGCTCGGTAGATTGAGAGGAATATATCCTCAGTAATGTCGCAATTCTCATCCTTCATTCTGCCAAGCATTTCCTCTGCTAAATTAAAATGATTTGCAGAAAGCAATCTCGAGATGATGAGACCAAATGTGCTATGATCGTGCCGGAAGCCCTTAGAGTACTCTTTTGTTGCTGCATCAAATATAAGAACTGCTTTTTGTACATCTTTTTCTGCTCGAATCAACTGCTCAACAAAAGCCGTTGTGACTTCTCTTGGCCATTTGATTGGTATCTTGCTACCCATCAGTTCAACACTTCTCTTCAAATGGTGAAATCCCCTTTCCAGAAATATGTGCCTCAAATTTTAGCTAATATCATTTGCTTTTCACTAGCAATGTTTCTTGTCGATCCTATATATTTGAAGCATCAGATACTGAATCTGAGAAACTGCAACTCCAAAAGAAAATTCATTAGGGTCTAATATTTTCAACCATATTACCAGCTAAAGAAATACCAAAAAGACAACATTTTGTAGCAGGCATTGCAACCAGAGTTGGTATCATCAGACAAACCAAATTTTTAGCCCATAATACACTGGTACAGGAAAATCGAACGAGTGATTATCTTATATTAAAGCAAAGAAGAGAAATTTTGATCAAAGCTTTAACCTTTACATGGATCAACAAAACATAATGAGGTGAATCAAGATTTAAAGGCAGTGAGTGCACGAGTGCATTTAAGGTTGATCTGCCACTAACAACAAAGAGTGAGAGGCTCCATGGTGAAAACCAAAAAGGAGAGCATGAGTGTATTAGTGTTGATGCTCGAGCAAAGGACTAAAGTATTTAAAATTTCAATGTCATAGGAGTCAAGAAAGAGTGCAAGCAGCAAACTTATTAGAGTGTAAAATAACAAACATAAGAAAAACAAAGAAAGAAAATCTAAAAAGATGTTAGTATTAATGCATTCATAAGGAGCATTTAGAAATTATAAGAATGTCCACAAAACCTCTCTAACATCCAAGAAAGAAAGAAATGTCAAATTTTCGAAACAAAAGAAATGTCAAATTTTAGAAGCTAGAGTTTTAACAGTTTTCCACTAATGAAGAAATAAGAATATCTTAAAAGAGAAGATATAATTCCTAATCCACTACTAGAAATTGAGTTGAAAAGCAACAAACACCTCTATCAAGCATTTCGACAAACACCCTACCTGCATTGTTTCGCACCTTGTTTCAGCTGATTACTTCCACTAAGTTCCACATTCTCATAAAAATAAATAGTTAATCAGCTCCCGAATTCACAGTAATCTCAGGAAATATAATAATAGCAGGTAGTCGAGTTAAGAATTACCTCTTGTCAGGAATTATAATAATAGCAGGTAGTTCAGTTAACAATAACAGCGAACGGCAGGGAAGAGGCGGGCGGTTTGGAGATGGAATAACGGCCGCTGCTGTTCTCTGGTGGGAACAAAAGAGGAGAAGGGAGAAGGGAGGGAGAGGAGAAGGGTGGTGGAGTTTGGCGGCTAGGGCACGGTGTTGGTTGGGATGGTTGACGGAGGAGAGGGATAAGAGAGTGGTGACGGTACGGCGGTTCCTTGGCAAGAGAGGAGTGATGGGGTTAAAGAGGAACAAAAATAATGGGTTGATAAGGACCATTGATCAAAATTATGAACGGCTAGGATTAAGACGAAGCTTTATCAAGATGGAATAGACGGATGTGATTAAAATACAGGTTTGGAATTTGAATTTGGACTATAATGAGCGAAATTGAAAAGATTCACACAATAATAGGATAGAATTGAAATAAAATTGAAAAAGAGTGGCTAGTATTCAAATAAGGAACATTTAATAGATTGCTATCTAATTATTACACTCTTACCTCACCTTTTCCTTTCTTATTTTACGCAGGATGTCAGCATCATTAGTATGAATTAATCCATTATGATACTCTATAGATATACTGATATCATATCTATATCACACATGACTGAACTTAATTCTCTGTGATACTTTTTTAGTATATTGATGCCCCATCGATATCATGTAAGATTGAACTCTCTTTTAAAAGATAAATAAGAAACAATTAAGAAAAATTATTGAATTCATAATTTTATCTATTAAACTCTAAAGTATGATGATATCTTTATACTCTAATGTTATCAAGTAGTAATTGAGTTGTCCTTTTATTGAAACATTACATGTTCCTCTTTGATGCCATCAGAATATATATTCTAATGGTATCAAGGAATAAATGAGCAATGTTTTCACTAAATCATTGTGTCTTTATCCTTGATACCATTAGACGATAGTATCAAACAGTATTTGAGCAGTCATTTCATTGAAGCACTATATGTTCTCCCTAGATGCTATCAGAGTTTATATACTCTAATAGTATTAAGGAATAACTGAATAGTGATTTCATTGAAGCACTACTTTTTTTTTCACGACCCAAACAAGGGTTGAGGTGTGACACGACCATGAAAACTCAGAAGGACCCCACCAAGCCATCTCAGTATGTCATATGTGAGCATACATAAGGTAAGAAGCATCAATCAACAAAATAAATAAAGAGGAAGATAAGTCTCAAGAAAAGATTCAACAATGAAAAAAGATATAGGAGCGTGTCCGACTAAACAGGCTTACACTTTTATGACGTATATATATGCCTATACTAATCATGGGCAAGGGGATAGGACATGTTCTTAGCTCACTGTAATAGCCCGTACGTCGAAAAGTTTAAAATTGGAAAAGTTGCAAGGAATGGATTCTGGATAGGTAAGTACGAGCCCATCTATGACTCGTTATTGAATTTACAAGTCATAGATGACCATAAGACTTGGTGAAATTTTGGAAACTTGGGATTGGTTGTACGAGTCCACTTTACGAGCTGTACTAGAATCTATGAACTATAGATTAGGTCCATAGATGGGCCAGTGGTAGGGTGACCAAGATGAGTCGTTAAACTTAAAACTATAATGCAACAAGACGAGTCATACATGGAACTATAGGTCATGAAAAGGGTTCGTAGATGTGGTCTAAAAGGTTGAAGGTTTAACTAAGTGTTGTTGGGAATTACAAGGGTATTGTATGGACTGTAGTCCTGTTGATAGGTTGTGAACTTGGGTTCATAGTTTGGTTCAGAATGAGAAAATTTTCTAAGTGTAATGACTCCTAGGTCATTTCTGTTTTTCTGAGCATTTTGCATCGGTTAGCGCTGACCGTTTGGTCGCCTGGTCGCTCGTTTGAAAGATGTGCAGTTATTCATATTATAGGTCAGTTTGAAGTTGAAAAATGAGCTTGATAGTAAAATTAGGGTAAACGGCCCTTGAATGAAATTCTGAAAGTTCCACTAGCTCTAGAATTGCCAAATTTGACTAGGAGCATGTTCAGTTATAATATCAAGATTTTCGGTGTTAGTTTATACCAAATTTTGCAATTTAACCTTTATAATAGGCTAATAGTCGACTTTAGTCAATATTTTTGGTAAACATGCCCAAATGAAAATTTTGACAGCGCAGTTAGCTCCAAAAACGCCGAGTTTGATCTTGGACAATCTTTCATTTGGTTCCCGAGGCTTGCGGTTATGTTTCTTGCCCATCAATGTAAACTGGAAAAAAATGGAATAGAAAAATGTCGCCCCTATTTGATTGATATGACTCTGTATGAGACTTTTGAATGCATCATTAGATCCAGAATAGAAAATTTGGTGTGGTTACATAGTTCGTTTGTGTGTTTTGGATTTAAACGAGTTCCGGACCTCATTGGGGAATTTAAATTGGAAAAAAATGGAAACTGCAGCAAAGTCATCTAGTGTAGTTGCTATAGCAACCCCCAGGAATCTATAACGATATTGCTATAGCGACCTTGGCATTACTATAGCGACAACCACCTTTATGGGGGTAGGTTGCTATAGCAACCTTGGTGTTGCTATAGTGACACTCATAATTGATTAAAAGCGTGAAATTTCCCTGGTTAAGTCAAGGAATGAGACCAAACATTCCCCAACCCTAAGTTACTCATTTTTTATTCAAAAAGGCTAATTTGTGTATTTTGTTTTTTGAGGAGAACATCATGGGATTATTGGAGATCGCTTTTGATACGTCTTTTAAGGCAATTCTTGCTGTTTTTGCTGTTATAATATGGTTTCAGTTTGAAAACTTTGGAAATTGATTCTTATCCATTTTTAGTTAGATTTTGGTAGAGTCTATTTTGTGTACTTTTTTAGATGTACGCTATGGTATAGTTAGATCCTTCTAATTAAGTTGCGTTTGAGATGGTATAATGCTGGAACTATTGTTATTCATATTTTTTTATCCAAAGTGAAACATCGTCTCGTAAATTTGATATCAAAAGGACTCTATTTATGTAATAACTCTACCACTAAAGATTTTTATATATCTTCTTTTACAGATATGCAAATATAGAATTTTCTCATTTTATTCTACAAATAGCTCGATGATTTTGGCAACTCGAGGATATTTGAAGACTGTCTGGAAAGGGAAGGCATGCATGAAGTGAATTTGGAAACGTGTGCGATCGACACACAGGTAGGTTGTTGAGGATCTTTTGAGGAACCGGTATGTGATTCTCTTTCATATACTGATTGTCTATTGTACTTCTACTTATTGGGGACGGGGCGGTTGTTTGACATTCCGAACATGCCTATGATTGTTGTATTCATGTCTACCATATGTTGCCCTATTGTTGTTATTGTTGGGCCTCAATCTAGTTTTAGGCTAGTGATACTCTAAACCCACGTTGGTTAGGATTGGTAGACAACTATGTTGATGTACAGTGTGACTGGAGAGGCATAGATCCTTGTAAACTGAACTAGCAGACCAGAGTCTGTAGATTTGGGCCTCAGATAGGTTATTATGAGCCAGGAACCTAATTATTCTTTTTTCTAGCTAGCGTTTTGCATTGTTCCCACAACTTATCAAATTTGGCTCAGATGAACAACGACTGACAGTGTCACTTGACACCTAGGGTAGATTCCCCTACGGCTAAAAGCTCAAGCTTTACCATCATATGATTGCATGTTGTCTACTAGGGTCGTATATAGACGAGGATGTGTTGCTCTTTGTATACCCCTGGTTAAAGGGTACAGTTTGAGTCTATATAGTGTTGGGTTCGAGTCCCTGCGGTTGTCATTATAGTCGGCAGTGATGGTGGGTATTTTAGACTAGTCCATACCTACAAGACAAGGCAGACCACTTGCCATGTCTGACTTCATCCTATGTTTGAGTTTTGGACTTGAGTGTTTAGTTCGAGTTTGAGAGGGGGCGGTTCGAGTCCGACTAGTGGTTTCAGTTAAAGTTTGGGATGAGGTATCAAGGTATATAAAGTGGGTTAAATTTCTAATTAGAGGTTCCATCAAAGATGTGATTGTATGTGCATCATTGGTTCGCGAGCTCTGTCCATATTTGACAAACAAACCTTATGTCACGACCCAAATTGGGGCCTAGACGTGACATAGTGAATGGAGAACCCGACAGAACCCCAAACAAGCCTCTTAACATATCATACACACATTCTTGATCGCGGAAGCAAAATATCAACAACATAGATATAAATAAGGGGATTCGAGACTAAGGGAAAGAGTTTAATACTTAAATAATATAGAAGCGTCAAAGCTCAAAGCATAATTACATCACTTGTCCAACAACACCTCTAAATATGGAATTGATGGGGGCCACGACACTTTTTCAGGCTCACTCTCATAGTCATAAGTATCCAACAAAAGAAAAGAGTCTTTACATAGCATGAAATCAATAGATATTGTCCTCGGAGTTGAGGACTCACCAAAGCTTGCTTCTAGAGATAGTACTAGCCACGTGGAGAAGGAGGATGATCAAATGGAGCTCCGGTTCCTACATGGTAACATCATGTAGGCATAGAGTATGTGTTAGTACATCCGCATGTAGTAAGTATGTGCGATGCACAGCAACAAAAGATAGACAACATAGTCAAAATGTGTAGGCATAAGCAATGAATAGGTAAAATAACAATATGACATGTATGATCAATGTGTGAAGTAAAACATTCTTATATAGAACATATTACATGTGTAGGAAGAGACCGTCATCATAGACCAAGCAAAGTTTTATTCGCACTCCAAGGCATGCAACCTCCTTGGAAGGTGATTGAGGTATATACCCCTCAATTAGTATTACGAGCATACCACCCCCAAACAAGGTAATTGAGGCTTGACACCCCCTTGACAAGGTGATTAAGGTTGATACCACCTCAACAAGGCAACTGAGGCTTGGTACCACCTCGTCAATGTGTTGGAGGATTGACACCCGCTCAACAAGGCAACCAGGGCTTGGCACCTCCTCATCAAGGTGGTTGAGGCTTGACAGCCTCTCAACAAGGTGGTTGAGGCATGACACCCCCTTAACAAGGTGCTCAACTTGCTACATCATAGATACTTTTCATGAATTCAACAATATATACATTCTTTTCATCATCATAAAGCCACTTGACTCATAACCCATGTAATAAATCATCAATAACTCAAGAATCCTCAATAAGATATTTTGTCAAACAGTTGGCGGGTGTGCAATGTTAGTTCAAAATCATGCAATTCAAGAGTGAAATCATGTGAGAAAAATCAATGTAAATTAACCCACCAATACTTGGCAACACCCCTATGCAAGACACATAAAAACCCCTCATCAAATCCCACAATAGATCATATTTTCATACCTCAAAACATACATAGTTAGTCAACATTTCATGAATCCTCAACATAGTTTCTGATCAAAATTCATAATAAGAGATACCCATAGATAATCAACTTGAATACATGCAATTTACATGAAAAGGAAGGTTAGGCACCATGGGTGAAAGGACCCAATGGTTGAAACCTATATACCTCAACTTCGGAGATTTCCTTGATGAAGATTTGAATGAGAACTTGAAGCTTGAATGAATTCTTGAGATTCGGAATGAGCTTGGGACACTTGAATTTGGGTGAAGTATTTGGCTAAGTGTTAAAGAGGGTTTCGGGGAATGTGTTGAATGATATGGGGTTGAAAAATAACTAAGCATAGGTTTTTTTACGCGTAGGAAGGCTTAGGCCCAAGACCCCAAGGCCTTGGACTGAAATAGGAAAAACTGGCAACAAAATACACTGCTCCATGATGGCTCCGCATCGCGGAGCCAATGCGCACTGCTTCTGGAAATCGAATTTGTGACGAAATTCGTTTTTCACTACGGGTCTTCTAAAATTTGAGTTTTACCCATTTCCCACTCAATTTTGCCACCCGACAAGAATATGATGTCCGATTTTTTATATCACACACAGATTATGAGATATATAGAAATTACGATTATGGGCATTTTCGAGGTACATCTTCGGGCACTTTTTGGGGCGTTTTAATATCTCCCCCCTGGGAATAGTATTCCTCGAATGTCTAGGAACCATATATATGAGAAGCAATTAAGATTATTTCATCCCAACATATGAATACAACAATTCATTTAAACATCATTTCAAAAATCTCAGCATAAGCATCAAAATCACCATAAACTTGTCAACATAAACATGAATGCATGCAAATGACATAAGGGCTGAAACTTAAGACTTGAAATCATGGAAGGGCTTAGTTTTGACATCTTAAGCTTGAATAAAATGAAAGAGGTACAATTATTGCTTCTTCATGTCCACTCCGGCTTTCCAAGTGACACTTTCAACTTGACAATTATCCCAAAGGACCTTGACAAACACTACATCCTTATTAACCAACCTTTTCTCATATCTATCCACTTCCTCCACCGTAACCTTCTCATAAGTCAACTCATCTTCCTCAACACCCAAAACCTCAAGGAGTTCAATAACACTTGGGCCACCAACCCATCTCCTCAATATAAACACATGGAATACCAGACGAACCATATCCATACCAATGGGCAACCCCAATCCATAGACCACCTTACCATTTCCTCTTAACACCCTATAAGGACCCTCACACCTTGGGCTCAATTGTCAACCTTATACACATATAGCCCACCATGGTACCTAAAGTCACCATCTTCCCCTTGGGAGTAAACCTCCATTCTCAACTTCACCCAACCTCATTCCTAACCTAGTCAGCCAATGTACTTCTCCAACCAACCTTTTGCTACCCAAAGATTCCCACTCTCCATAATTAGCAAGAAACCTCACATTCTTCAAAGTTCACAACATCACCCTCAAATGATTCATAAGCCCTTCCTCACTTTCGGAAATGAACCAACATATCATCACTAATGACTACCACAGACATATCAAGGTAGGGTTTAAAGACCCTATTCTTGAGACCTATAGACATAGCTGGTGCATTAGCCAAACCAAAAGGCACTACCTCAAATTCAAAGTATCGGAAAGGACATCAAGAACTCATTTACCATTAGAATTGACTCAATAAGAAGGACCTTAGGCTCAACATCCCTACTCTCAGAAGATGGTAAATGCAACCCTTAGAGATCAATTAGACCTTAAGACAAGAAATGAACCTACCCCTTCACTACCACTTTACAACCCCCACTTAAGGATGAGTTTATAAGGGAATTGGAATCTAATTCTACAGATTCTACAACTAATGAAGACACAATATGCATGTAACCAATCCAGCCCAAGAATGACACCAAAATCCACCACACCTAATTCAACAAAATCACAAGGCAAAACCTAATGCCATATGACCACGAAACAATTTCTATAGACTTTTCTAGCAACAATAGACTCAACAATGGGGTAGACACCTAAGAGGTTCACATAGCAATTAGGGACACACATGAAACTTACTAGCAATAAAGGAACAATGATAGAAATAGCCGTACCTGGACCTATCAAAGCATGCACATCAAAATAAAACCTCGAACATATTAATAGCAACATCGGGCACCTCATCCACCCCTTGCCTCTCTTGAAGAGCACAAAACTGATTATGTTGTGGAGCACCCTCTTATTAGCCTTCTTGAGCCCTTTGACCACCATGACCATCTTTACCCCTTTTTCAAGCATAAGGACAATCAGCTAACTTGTAACCCTCTTCCCCACAACCATAGCAAGCATTGGTTTTCCTCAAGCATGGACCACCATGGTTCCTCCCACACCTTTGACACTTAGGCTTAGTTCTCCCATCATTGCTATCTTGCCATTTTGAGTTAGATACCCCATCAATAGCCAACCTCTTAGTTGGACATCGTCGGACTCTTGATCTTGGGAGCCACCATCAAATCGAGCCCCCTTGAACCCCTCACTTCTCCTCTTTCTAAGCTTCTCCCTCAAGTTGTTCGGCATAAGTCATGAGCCGAGAAAAATCCATATCACTTACAAGCATCGCGGTACGACACTCTTCATTGACCAAGTCGGACACACCCATCACAATTTATTCATTCATGACCTCGGATAGGCAACCAATTGTGGAGCATATTTAGAGAGTTTGTTGAATTTGAGGGCATACTCCCTCACACTCATGAACCCTTAAAGTCCATCATTTTAACCTCTCTCAACTCCATAGGGAAGAATCAGTTGAGCAAGTCAGCTTTGAACTCTTCCCAAGGAAGAACATCTTGATTTCCCCTCTCCACCTTCCATTGCACAAACCACATTTGAGCCACACTTTCCAGTTGATAAGATGCTAGTTCCGCCTTCTCCTCGTAATTCACCCTCATAATAGATAGCACCTTATATGCCTCATCAATGAAATCTTGAGGATCCTCATCCACTTTAGACCCATGGAACTCCAGTGGGTTCATTCTAGTAAAATCGTCACCCTTGAGGCTGGAGTATGAGCATGAGGAGCTTGGGCCCCTTGCCTGATTTTGCTGGCCATGGCATGGGTCAACATGGTGATAGCATTCTGGAACTCAATCTCGATAGCCCCTCCACCTTGAGGAGCTTGAGGGGTGGGATAAACCAGTTGTCCTATAGGTGTACGACCCCTCCTTAGTCTTCCTCTTTGTAGCAGCATTATCAATAATTATAAGAGCAAAGAACATTCGTTAGGGGAAAAGCCTTACCTCACGACTAAGGCACGATATAGACCATGAAGAAGTGAAACATTTTCTAAAATGCCTTATAGCCTCCGATTCACAGTTGTGGCACACTTCACAACCATAAATAAGACTCTAATTAACGCGGTGTGTTAGACTCCAAAGACCATTATCAACCTAGTGCTTTGATACCAAGTTTGTCATGACCCAAACTGGGGCCAGGACGTGACACGGTGAATGGGGAACTCCAAGGAACCCTAAGCAATCCTCCTAACTTATCATACACACATCCTTAGTCGCGGAACCAAATTATCAAAAACATAGATATAAATAAGGGGATTCGAGACTAAAGGAAAGAGTTTAATACTTAAATAACATAAAAGTGTCAAAGCTCAAGGTATAATTACATCACTTGTCCAACAACACCTCTAACATAGAATTGAGCGAGGCCATGACACTTTTTCGGGATCACCCTCATAGTCATATGTATCCAACAAAAGAAAAGAGTCTTTACATAGTACAAAATCAATAGATATTGTCCTTGGAGTTGAGGACTCACCAAAGCTTGCGTCGAGATAGTACTAGTCATATGGAGAAGAAGGATTATCAAATGGATCTCTGGTTCCTATATGGTAAAATTATGTAGGCATAGAGTATACGTCAGTATATTTGAATGTCTAAGTATGTGGGATGCAATGCAACAAAAAATAGGCAACATAGTCAAAATGCGTAGGCTTAATGAATAGGTAAAATAACAATATGGCGTGTATGATCAATGCATGAAGTCAAGCATGCTTATATAGAACATACTACATATGTATGAAGAGACCATCATCATAGAACAAGCAAACATATACTCGCACTCCAAGGTGTACCATCCCCTGGAAGGTGATTGATGTATATACCCATCAACTGGTAGTACGAGCATACCACCCTCCGACAAGGTGATTTGATACACCCTCAACAAGGTAACCGAGGCTTGGCACCCCCTCGACAAGGTGATTGAGGCTTGACACCCCCTCAACAAGGAAATCGAGTCTTGGTACCCCCTCGTCAATGTGATTGAGGCTTGAAACCCCCTCAACAAGGCAACCGAGGCCTCACACCCCCTTGTCAAGGTGGTTGAGGGTTGACACCTCTCAACAAGGTGGTTGAGGCATTTCACCCCCTCAACAAGGTGCTCAACTTGCTAAATCATAGATACTGTTTACGAATTCAACACATTTATACATTCCTTTCATCATCATAAAGCCACTTGATTCATAAGCCATGCAATAGATCATCAATAACTCAAGAATCTTAATAAGACATTTCATGAAACACTTGGCGGGTGTGCAATGCTAGTTCAAAATTATGCAATTCAAGAGTGAAATCATGTGAGAAAAATCAATGTAAATCAACCCACCAACACTTGGTAACACCCTTATGTAAGACACATCAAACCCCCTCATCAGATCCCATAATAGATCATAGTTTCATAGCTCAAAACATACATAGTTAGTCAACATTTCATGAAACCCCAACATAGTTTATGATCAAATTTTATAATAAGAGATACCCATAGATAATTAACTTGAAAACATGTAATTTACATGAAAAAGGAAGGTTGGGCACTATGGGTGAAAGGACGAGAAGGTTGAAACCCACATACCTCAACTTTGGAGATTTTCTGAATGAAATTTGAATGAGAATTTGAAGCTTAAATGAATTCTTGAGATCCGAAATGAGTTTGGGACACTTGAATTTAGGTTAAATATTTGGCTAAGTATTAGAGAGGTTTTCGAGGAATGTATTGAATGATATGTGGTTGAAAAATGACTAAGTGTAGATATTTTTACGCATAGGAAGGCTTAGGCCTAAGACCTTAAGGCCGTGGACTGAAACAAGAAAAAGTAGCAACAAAATACACTACTCGCACTGCTTCTGAAAATTGAAATTTTGACGAAATTTATTTTATGCTACGGGTCTTCTTAAATTTGGGTTATACCTATATCCCACTCAATTTTTCCCCTGACAAGAATATAAAGTTGAATTTTTGATATCATGCATGAATTTTGTGATATATGGAATTACGATTATAGGCAATTCTGAGTTACATCATCGAGCACTTTTTGGGGCATTTCACCTTATACCAGTTTACCCCATTACTGTGCATGGGTGTATCAGCTAGTCTTATGGGGGCTAGGCTGCTGTACATGCTTAGATATAGAGCCTTACACCTAGGTACATCATTACCCAGCCATCTAGTCCTTGGTAATCATTCGTATTCGCCAGCACATGTACCAGGTCCTTTTGATTAGATACTTATGGATTTATATTTGATATATCCCTATTTTATTTGTTGTTCTTATTTAGTTGGCCTATGATGCCTATTGGGTACCATATTTGTCATAACCTAAACTAGAGCCTAGATTTGACACGCCACATGGGGAACCCAAACTAACCCAAGCAAGCCTCTTAACATATCATTACACATCCTTGGTCATGGAAGAAATTAAACAACAATAAAAGAGTAGAAATAAGGGCATAGGGACTAAGGGGAAACCTTTGTTTCATAAACATCAAGAGAGTCAAAGAAAGTCAAGATTATAACATCATTACATATTTTTCCAACAACACCGCTAAACATAGAACTTAGCGGGGGCCAAGACAAGCAACCTGACTCACCCTCATAATAATGAGAATAGGTAATCCAAATATACAAGATATAGTCTAAACATAAGCATGAGAGAAGGTAGATATTGTCCCCAAACACAAGGACTCACCAAAAGCTAACTTGAATAATCCGTCTATCCACGTGGAGAGGAATCAATAGGAGCTCCTATTCCTACATGGTGATATCATGTAGGCATAAAGTATTGTTAGTACATTAGAATGTACCAAGTATGTAGTGTACAATGCAACAAGAGATGGGCAACATAGGCAAACTGCATAAGTATAAGCAAGTGATGATGTAATATCAATATGGCTTGCATGATCAATGCTTGAAGTAAAATATGCTTAGTCAATATAAGAAACGTAAACCCAATGTGGAGTATAAGTATGCTCAACCCTTACATGAACATGGTTGAAACTGGCCAGGTAGTTACCCACTCACCTTACGGTATAGCCCTTTTCGGAGAGTATTGCCGATACCCCTACTTTACATCATAGTACTTAGGGTAGGTAGTATGAAATGCCTCCTACATTATGATACAATTCTTTCGGTAGTAGTCAAGATTGATTCTACCTTACGGCATGGCCTTATCAGTAGAAGTCCTTAAGTATCCTTACTTTACGACATAATCTCTTCGGTAAGAAGGTGAGTATACTTACCTTATGATATGATCTTATTGGCAAGAGAGATCCTACCTTACGACATGTCCTTGTTGGTGGGTTGTCCCTACTTTATGATATAATCTTTTAAATAGGAACCATGAATCATTCTATCTTACGGTATGGCCTTTTCGGTAGATTGTCCCTACCTTATGATATAATCTTTTAAGTAGGAACCATGAGTTACTCTACCTTATGGTATGCCCTTTTTGGAAGATTATCCCTACCTTACGATATAATCTTTTAGGTAGGGGTACCTATTAGCTCATCAAACCATCACATTCAAGTATCAAGAAATAGCTCTTCATTTTCTCAAGAATACAACAAACACGAGAGCCTAACAATTCACTCTCAATGCCATAAGTGGTTTACATGATTTAAACACATATATACATCTCTTTCATCATCATAAAGTCTCTTAACACATATGCCATGCATTTGGCCTTCAACAACTCAAGATACATAATCCGGACATTTTATCAAACACTTGGTAGACACATATGAGGACATGTTCAAATCATGCAAAATGCAAGAGTATAGATCATGAAATAGTGACATCAATGCATCTTAAAATCATGTAAATCATCCCCACCAACATCATGGTAAAACCCCAATATGGGTAACCTGTAAATCATATCAAAACTTTACAATAGTTCATAGATTTCATAGCTTGAATCATGTATAGTCTCAATAGACAAAGATTAGCTCATAGCATAAGCTCAAAATAGATATTTATGCATAATCAATAATATTTGACAAAACCCCAACATATTTCATTGTCACAACCCAAGCCTAGGGCCTAGACGTGACATGGTGCAAGACGAACCCGAAGGGATCCCAAGCAAGCCTCTTAGAGCATCATTATATATTCTTGGCAGCGAAAACAATAAATGAAGCATCAAAAGATAAAGGAATGGGGAAATCGAGGCTAAGGGAAAACACTCCCATATCATCATAATCAAGAGACAAGAGTCAACTCATGTCATAGATACATAATATGTCTAACAACCAGCTCTACTACATAGATAAGAGCGGGGGCCAAGACAAAGCATACAGGCTCACCCTCATAGTCAAATAACACATAAAGAAGAGTGTCTCAATACGTAACAAGAGAGAGGGTAGACTAAGGTCCCCGAAGTGGAGGACTCACCAACTAGCTTGAGTAGCACCGAACTAGCCACATGGAGGAGGATGATCAACTTGGGCTCCAATTCTTACATGGTGATATCATGTAGGAAAGAGTATGGGTTAGTATATTTTAATGTACTAAGTATGTAGGATTAATGCAACAATTGATAGTCATCATAATCAAAATTCATAGTATTAAGCAATAGGCATAATATAACAATATGATATATATGATTAATGGTTAAGTAAAACATGCTTAAGTAATACATGCTCATATAGGATATCATATGTGTAGAAGAGACTAAGCTAGCTTTTCAAGGTATAAATGCTTTGATAGTTGTGTGGTATAAATCCCTCACATGGTTGATAATAATCACACCTTATCAACACAAAGATGAAGTATAAACCCCTCACATGGTTGATGAGTATAAACCCCCAACATAATTACCTGGGCTCTTATCCCCCCGGATCAAGTATGGTCTAATGCAACACTTCATATAGAGTATATCATATACATAAGCTTATTTCATCATCATATTGTCATTCATATCATATCTCATTCTTTGGGCCTTCAACTTCTCAAGAAACTACTTCTGGACATTTTATCAAACACTTAGAGGATTTGAAGTAGTAGTATAACATCATGAAAATTAGAGATGAAATCATGCAAGAAAATCCATTGTAAAACCCTCAATCAACACCTTGCAATACCCTTAAGACATATACACCAAAACCCCTCATCAAATCGTACAATAGATCAAAGATTTACAGCTCAAAACATAGCAAAACAGTCAATTTTACATTACTTTAACATAGTGTTCAATGAATTTCATAATAATCAAGACCTATTTGTAAATCAGCTTTAAATCATGCAATTTGAGTAAAAAGGAGGCTTGGGTATCATGGGTGAAAGGAACCCATGAAAGAAACCTACATACCTTGGCTTAGAGATGAACTTGGTGAAGATTGGAGATGGAGACTTGAAGCTTGACGAATGACCTTGAAGGAAAACCTTAGCTTGGATAAAGAACTGGGACTTGAGTTTGGGGAGTGAAAATATGACTAAGTGTTTGAGTGAGTATTGATAAATGTTTAGGATGATATAAGGGTGAAATTTGGCTAAGTGTAGGTAAAAACACATTTGGGAACACTTAGGCCCAAGACTTAGAAGTCTTGGACCGAACTTAAAAAAACAGTCCCACTGGAATTTGCATTCTTGGAATTTCATAATTGCTAATATTTCGCTCTTAAATCAGGGTTAGACCCTTTTTCACCTAATTTGGTCCCCTTGAACAAGAATATGAAGTCGAATTTTTAAAATAACAAATGAATTTTGAGATTTATAGAATATAAAATTCCAGGCATTTCGAGGCACTTTTTGGGGTCGTTTCAATATCTCCCCCTTGGGAACATTCGTCCCAGAATGTAAAAGAGACGTACAAGATAAGAATGATCATAAACAAATCAGCCCTAACAAGAATGAAACATTACATTTAAAACACCATTTTCACAATCTTAACATACGTGTAAAGTCATCATAACTTGCCAACTTAAACATGAATGCATATGAATGACATGGGGACTGAAACATAAGACTTGAAGTCACATAGGGGACTTAGGATTAGTACCTTAGGCTTGAGTGGAGTGGAAAAGATAAGGATACCGCTTTTGCATGCCCGCTTTGGCTTCCCAAGTAGCACTTTCGATTTGTTGGTTCCTCCAAAGGACCTTAACGGATGCCACCTCCTTGTTCCTCAATCTCTTCACTTGCCTATCTAGGATCTGAGCCAAAACCTCCTCATAAGTCAAGTTATCCTGAACAACACCCATAACATCAAGAGGTACAATAGCATTAGGATCACCAACACATTTTCTCAATATAGAGACATGGAACACTGGATGAACCGAATTCATTTCACTAGGAAACTTCAACTTATAAGCTACCTTGCCAACTATTTTCAAGACCTCATAAGAACCAACATATCTTGGACTCAACTTCCCCTTTTTACCATAATAGACCACACTCTTCATTGGAGAAACTTTCAAATAAACCCAATCTGCCACTTTGAATTCAATGTCTCTTCTTCTCATATCGGCATAAGATTATTGACGACTTTGAAAGGACCTCCAAAAATGTGAAGTGAATTATAAACCATGATTTGAGATGATGGGCAAGGGAACCCTATGCAACCTCACTAACTCATGGATGTACAACCTTGCATACTCTTCAGCCCCATATGTGGTCTTAACCGATAGTAAGCGAGTCGATTTCATCACCTATCAACCACCACCCAAAAGGAATAAAAACCTTTTCCACTCTTAGGAAACCCAACCACAAAATCCATATTAATCACCTCCCACTTCCAAGTAGGAATCTCTATGTCTTGGGTTAGGCCACGCGACCTTTGATGTTTGGCTTTGACTTGTTGACAACTATGGCAACTGGTAATGAATTTGGCGATGTCCCTCTTCATGCCTCCCCACCAATACACATCTCTGAAGTCTCTATACATTTTGGTTGAACCCGGGGTGGACTGAATAAGAAGAATTATGGGCCTCATCAAGGATCTTCTCCCTCAAACCATCAACACAAGGCACACACAACCTACCTTGGTACCTAAGGGCCCTATCTCCCCCTCGGGAGAAAACATCTACTTTGCCCTCTTTCACCAAGGCCTTCAATTTAGGTAAGAAGGAGTCAAGATCTTGTTTTGCTATTACCTCATCAACGAAGGAAGATTTGGAACCAGCAACAACAATACCACCATCACCCACTTCATCCAATCTAACCCCCAATCTAGCAAATCTATGCACCTCTCTAGCCATCTTCCTATCACCACCCTCAACATGGGCTAGGCTACCTATAGACATCCGACTCAAAGCATCCGCCACCACATTTGCCTTACCAGGATGATAATCCATACTCATGTCATAATCTTTGAGAAGTTCTAGCACCTTCTTTGTCTCAAGTTGAGATCTTTTTGAGTGAAGACATATTGGAGGCTCTTATGATCAGTGAAGACATCCACATGCACCCCATACATATAATGTCGCCAAATGTTTAATGTAAACACACTGGCAGCTAACTCTAGATCATGGGTAGGGTAATTCCTTTCATGCTCCTTTGAGTTGCTAGAAGCATAGGCTATGACCTTACCATTTTGTATTAGCACACAACCCAAACCAACTCTAGATGTATCACAATACACAACAAAATCCTCAAGCCCATCTGTAGTGACAATATAGGAGCGGACACAAGCCTCTCCTTCAATGTTTGAAAGCTTCTCTCACATTCCTCGGTCCACAAAAACTTAACCTTCTTTTGAGTCAATTTGTTCATAGGGCAAGCAATGGAGGAGAGCCCATTCACAAATCTTCTATAGTAACCCGCAAGGCCCAAGAAGTTCCTAATATTAGACGGGGTCAATGATCTAGGCCAATTCCTAATCACATCAGGTTTCTTAGGATCCACTTTTATACCATCCCCCGATACCACATGACCCAAGAATGGAACCTTTTTCAACCAAAATTCACACTTATCATAATTAGCATACAATTTCTACTCCCTTAGTCTTTGCAACACCACCATCAAATGACCCATATGGTCCTCCCTACTATGTGAATAGATATCATCAATGAAGACCATAACAAAGGAATCAAGGTAAGGTTTGAAGACCTATTCATTAGGTCTATGAAGATAGCTGGTGCATTAGTCAACCCAAACGATATCACTTCAAACTCATAATGCCCATATCTAGTTCGGAAGACTATCTTAGGAATATCACACTCCCTCACCCTCACTTGATGATACCCGAACCGAAGATCAATCTTAGAGAAGAAGTTAGCCCCTTGCAATTGGTCAAACAAGTCATCAATCCTTGGAAGAGGATATCTATTTTTTATAGTGACCCTATTGAGTTTTTGGTAGTCAATGCACATTCTAAGTGACCCATCCTTCTTTTTCACAAACAACACCGGAGCACCCCAAGGTGATTAGCTCCTTCAACTCCGCTGGGGCCATACGGTAAGAGGGAATGAAGATAGGTTGAGTGTCGGCAAGGAAATATATGCAAAAATTTATCTCTTTTTAGGGAGGGACACCACGAAGGATATTTGGGAAAATATCAAGAAACTCATTTCCAATCGAACTGACTCAATGGAAGGGACTCCGGACTCCACATCTTTAACCCTCACAAGATGATACAAAGACCTCCTAGAAATCAACTATGGACTTTAATGCATGAAATGAATCTACCCTTGACCACCATATCTTGACTTTCCCACTCAAGGATGGGTTCATTAGGAAATTGAAGCTTGAACCTATGGATTCTACAATCAATAGAACCATAGTAGGCATGCAACCAATAAATCTACCATGTCTAATTCAACAAGATCACAAGGTAGCAACTTATGCAAAAAGCAAATAGGACAACTTCTATAAACTTTCCTAGCAATAATAGAGGCATCAATAGGAGTAGACACTTCATATGACTCATACAACAACTCGGGGACAACATGGAACTTTTTAGCAACAAGACGGATAAGAAAGGAAAGAGTGGCGCCCGGGTCAATCAAAGCTTACATATCAAAGTCAAAGATTTTCAACATACCGGTAACAATATCGGGGACCTCACCAACCCCTTACGTTCAATGTAGAGTATAAAATTGTTTGTTCCTTGGGGCACCACCTTGAGGACCACCTCTCCCCAATGGGACCACATTAGCATCCTTGACCTTGCCACGATTTCTTAGACAATCTACCTTCTTGTGAGCAAGGTCCCCACATTTGTAGCATGCATTAGAACCCTTCAAACATGGGCCTCCATGGTACTTTCCACATTTAGGGCACAAATCAATATGAGCCATCCCACCAACACCTTGAGGCCTAGGAAAGTCATCGGTAAACCCCCTATTAGTAGCATAAGGAGGCCCTTAGCCTTGACGAAATTTACAACCTTTAGGAATTTACCCTCGAATCGAGCACTCTTGGCCTTATGCCCCCTTCTCTTCCTCAATTTCTCCTTATCTATTTGCTCGGCATAGGTCATCAACCGAGACAAGTCCATGTCACTAATTAGCATGGCGGACCGGTATTCTTCACTTACCACGTTGGAGACCTTCACTTACCACGTTGGAGACCCCCATCATGAACTTATTCATCCTAGATCTAGGATCGGCCACCAAATGAGGAGAATACTTTGAAAGTTGATTAAAATTGAGGGCATACTCCCTCACACTCATATCACTTTGTTTCAATTTCATAAACTCTACCTACTTTTCTTCCCTAAGCTCAAGAGGGAAAAATCGATTAAGGAAAGCCAATTTGAACTCCTCCCAAAGCACCACATTACCAACCCCCTTCTCACCCTTCCATTGATCATACCATATTTGAGCTACCCCTTTGAATTGGTACGCCACCAACTTCACCTTTTAATTTGGCCTAACACCCATGATATTCAAGATTTTGTAGACCTCATCAACAAACTCTTCTGTATATTCATCCACCTTTGACCTATAGAAAACCAGAGGATTCATCCTCATGAAGTCTCTTACCTTAGCTCCCGGGGTAGTAGCATGAGGGGCTTTGGGCCCTTGATTGACTTGGTTGGCTACCACTTGGGCAAGCATAGTGAGAGCATCCCGGAGTTCACCATTGGTAGGTTGCTCTTCAGGAGTTTGAGCCCTTCGTCCTCAAGTGTTTGGCATGATCTAGAATAGAAAAAAATAATAGTTAGGGGGAAAACTCACTATAACTCTATAGCAGGACATTAAAAATGAAGAAGGGAAACATTTCCTAAAAAGTCCCACAGCCTCCTATTAATAGTCATAGCGCGCTTTGCAACCACGAGTAGGACTATAATCGACGTGGTGTGTTGGACTCCGAGGATCCATCAACGTAGTACTTTGATACCAAGCTTGTAATGACCAAAGCCTAGGGTCTAGACGTTACATGGCGCAAGAGGAACCCAAAGGGACCCAAGCAAGCCTCTTAGAGCATTATTACACATCCTTGGTTGCAGAAACAATAAATCAGGTATCAAGAGATAAAGGAATTAGGAAATTAGTGCTAAGGAAAAACACTTCCGTATCATCATAGTCAAGAGATAAGAATCAACTCATGTCATAGATACATAATATGTCCAATATCCACCTCTATTACATAGATAAGAGCGGGGGCGAAGACAAAGCAACTACGCTCACCCTCATAGTCAAGTAGAACATAAAGAAGAGTGTCTTAGTACATAAAAAGAGAGAGAGTATACTAAGGTCCCCGAAGTAGAGGACTCACTAACTAGCTTGATTAGGACCGAGCTAGCCACGTGGAGGAGGATGATCCACTTTGACTCCGGTTCCTACATGGTGATATCATGTAGGCAAGAGTATGCATTTGTACGTTTGAATGTACTAAGTATGTAGGATGCAATGCAACAATCGATTGGCATCATAATCAAAACATAGAGTATTAAGCAATAGGCATAATATAACAATATGACATGTATGATCAATGCTTAGGTAAAACATGCTTAAGTAACTTATGCTCATATAGGATATCATATGTGTAGAAGAGACCAAGCCAGCTTTTCGAGGTATAAACCCCTTGGTTGTTGTGTGGTATAAACCCCACACATGGTTGATGATAATCACACCTTATCAACATGGTGATGACATATAAACCCCTCGCATAGTTGATGACTATAAAGCCCCAACATGGTTATCGGGCTCTTATCCCCCCGAATCGGATATGGTCTAATGCCACACTTTATATGGAGCATATCCTATACATAAGCTCATTTCATCATCATATAGTCATTCATATCATATCTCATACTTCGGGCCTTCAATGCCTCAAGAAATCACATCCGGACATTTTATCAAACACTTAGAGGGTGTGAAGTAGTAATATAACATCATGCAAATTAGAGATGAAATTATGCAAGAAAATATATTGTAAATCCCTCAATCAATGCTTTGCAATACCCTCAAGACATATACATCAAAATCTCTCATCAAATCTTACAATATATCCAAGATTTATAGCTCAAAACATAGCAAAACAGTCACAACTTTACTTAGCTTTAACCCAGTGTGGAGTGAATTTCATAATTATTAAGACCTATTTGTAAATCAGCTTTAAATCATGCAATTTGAGTAAAAAGGAGGCTTAGGTATCATGGGCAAAAGGAACCCAGGAAATAAATCCACATACCCTTGCTTAGAGATGAACTTGGTGAAGATTGGAGATGGAGAGTTGAAGCTTAAAGAAGGACCTTGAAGGAAAACCTTAGCTTGGGATGAGGGTTTGGGACTTGAGTTTGGGGAGTGAAAATATGACTAAGTGTTTGAGTGAGTATTGGAAAATATTTAGGATGATATGAGGGTGAAATTTGACTAAGTATTGGTAAAAACACGTTTGGGAACACTTAGGCCCAAGACTTAAAAGTCTTGGACTGAACTAAAGAAACAGTCCCCAAAATGTACTAGGGCGCGTTGCGAGAGCAACGCAGAAATCCCACTGGAATTTACATTCTTGAAATTTCTTAATTGCTAATCTTTCTCTCTTTAATCGGGGTTAGAACCTTCTTCACCTAATTTGGACCTCCTGAACAAGAATATAAAGTCGGATTTTCTAATAGCAAATAGATTTTGAGATATATGGAATTTAAAATTCTGGGCATTCTAAGGCACGTTTTCAGGCATTTTTTGGGGTCGTTTCATTCATGCTCATATTTCACAATAATTGTTACCCATTAGAATTACAACTTGAAATCATGCAATTTTTATAAAAAGGAAGATTGGGCTTCATGGGTGAAAGAAACCCTTTAATGAAACCCACATACCTTAGACCTTGAATTTCTTGAAATTGAGTTGAGAAAGACTTGAAGCTTGGAATAGGGTCTTGAAATCCACAACTAGTTCTTGAGTTCCCATGAATTTGTATTGGGGTTTTGATGGAGGCTCTTGGGAGAATTTGACAGTGTATTGCAATTGGGAGGAGTGAATTTGATCTTTAGGAATAGGGTTTTGGTATGTAGGAAGTGTTGTGATAGCATAGGAATCCCCAAAAGACCAATATAAATGACTAGATTTATGGAATGCCATTGATGAAATGGAATTTGGCAAAAATTAGTATATACCCCTAGACATATGAATTCTATAAAACCAAGCATAACTTCTTCATCTGATCTCTAAATAAGGTGAAACTAAGTGCATTGTAAAGCTAATTCAAAGAGAGTTAATTTGCTAGGTCGTGGGCCACCCAGTTCTTTGTATGTTAAGAGTTATATCCTTTTAAAGTTGACCACCTACTGGTACTTGTGCAAAACTTAGCAAACGGAAATTCCTTCGAACTTAGCTTCATGTAGGGGACCCATGATGGTCTTAAATTACATAAATATGATTGAATTAGATTTGAATGAGAGATTGAAGCTTGAATGAGTTTTGTTGAGATCAAAAAGTGAGTTTGGGACACTTGAATTGGGTGAAATATTTTTCTAAGTGTTAGAGAGGGTTTTGGGAAATGTCTTGTATGATATGAAGGTGAAATATGGCTAAGTATAGGTATTTTCATGTATGGAAAGACTTAGGAAAAAGATCCAAAAGCCTTGGACTGTACTAATAAAGCTAGGCACAAAAATACACATAGGCGCTCCCCAGCCACGTCGTGCTAGGGGCGCGCACCACACACTGTTTTTTATCACTTTGAAATTTTGGATTTTGCTATGATTTCTCTGAAATTTAGGTTAGACCCATTTCACTCTCAACTTTGCCTCCTATACAATAATATGAAGTCAGATTTTTTATAGCACACACAGATTTTGAGATATATAGAAATTATAGTTCTAAGCATTTTCGAGGAACATTTTCGGCCACTTTTAAGGTCGTTTCAATATCCTTGGTACTCACCCCTATATTTTTTGCATCTGTTTCATGGTCCAGGTCCTAGTATGAACAAATAATAGTGATTCTTCCTGTGATAGCTATATTCAAAGACTGGTGGTGAGCATTGGACGTCAGTGGATTCTTCCAGTCTCGTTCTGTATTTTTGGTTGTCTTTTGTGAATTGAGACTTGCCCTGTATATTATTTTGGATTCTGCATATGTACATACATGGTTAGTGTGTAGAGATGTATTTTATGTTTAGTGTGTTGTATCGTGTCTATAATAAATCTAAACAGGTGTGATCTAGGTCCAGGGAGGGGATGTTTTGCTGTTGTTATGTTATGTATGCCAAGTGCTATCTTGATTTTGTGTTGATTATTTATGTGATTTTCGTTGTTAGCTTTTCCAGGAGAGGCTTAGGCTTGCTTATCTGGGGTAAGGTAGACACTATAATTGCTTATAAAGGTGGGTCGTGACAAGCTTGTATCAGAGTCTTAGGTTTACTAGTCTCACCTCTACAGAGCTATCGTCTAGTAGTCACGACCTGGACCTAGGGTCTGGTCATGACATAACAAATGTGACACTCGAAGGCGCTCAATTCAAGCCTCTTATTCATATCCTAAGCATACAAAAGTAAAGTAAGTAACTGATAAGAGAGTAAGCAAGCGGGAACATATCAACATCCAAGTCATAGTTGATGAGTAATGAATTTACACTCATCTAGGTCTAAATTATGCAATAAAAAATGTCCTTAGTGTCTATTTTGTGCTATAAATTGTTAAAATTTATTGTTTTTGCAGCAAAGGTGAAGAATGGGAACTCTTGGGACATAAGCTTGCAATAAGAGATCAAAAAGGAGCTAATTAGGAAGTGTTAAACACTGAGCATCGAAAATGGGTAGTTGGAAAGTTGCTAACTATACCCAGACCTCGCAAAATAATCACCCAGCAAAAGGCAAGCCAACTGCAAAAAGGGCGAGCAATAGGAGAAGTTTGGAAAACTCGGTATTGCCTGTATAATAGGTCAGTAATTCGGCCTTTGTTATTGGTTAAAGGACGAATTCAAGCTCCAAATTAGGAATCGCCAACCAGGTTAGCGAGCTGGAATAAGGTCGCCAAAGTTCTACTTTAAGACAAGTCAAAGAAGCAGTCTGCAATCTAAAGGTAGGTTATGTGAATCACTGATTCTGTCAGTGAGGTCGATTAATGTCGCAAATTGGACTTTCGAGGAAGATACTCTATACTTTTTGTATATAGTGTAAAAGGCGCAATGACAGAAAAAGAATTACACACAGATACACAGATAGAGAGGCACAAGGACACAAATTAAAAAGAGCACATTGTTCTAGAGAAAGAGTACATTTACTTAGGAGAAATTTTCAATTTCTTAGAGGAAGATAGAGAGAATAATGGTTACAGAAGACTTTGTATTGATTTCTTGAGAAAAAAGACATATTCAATGGAAGGAAACCTTTTTGGCATCTTACCCATGCTCTATTTCATGGTTAGCTAGAAGCCTCAATACTTCTAGGGGAACAATGTAGACTACAATTCAGTAATTGGCTATTAGATGTTTAATTTTACTTAATCTATTGATGAATTCTTATGGGTTTTGTTGTTTAGCCATACTTTGATATATGGATTGAAGTTGAAAACTTAGTCCTAGTTTAGGATCCTTATGTATGCCTGAGAGGATTGCATGAGGTGAGGTTAAATGATAAATAACCATTGATGTGTTAAATCAATGAAATTTCCTTGAAGGAGACTTGAAGCTTGAATAGAGTTCTTGAGATCCGGAATTAAGCTTGGGACACTTGAATTTGGATGAAATATTTGGTTAAGTCTTAGAGATGAGAGGGTCTTGAGTGATATAGAGTTGAAAAATGGCTAAGTATAGGTGTTTTGATGCATAAGTGGGCATGGGGCCATGAATCCTGCCCTAAATCTAGGAAAAGTTGTACTGGTCTGCGTTGTGCCACTCATCACGAAGGGCACTCCAACACTGATCCATGCCCCTGGCACGTCTCGGCCATGGTGTAGATGTCTACTAGAATTTGAATTTTTGTGAAAATTATTTTTCACTGTGGGTCCTCTAAAACTGGGGTTATACCCTCTACCCACTCCATTTACCCCCTGATCAAGACTATGAAGTCGGAGTTTCGACATCGCGTAAAGACTTTGAAATATATGAAAATTATGATTATAGGCATTTTCGAAGCACATTTTCGGGGCGATTCAACATCTCCCTCTTGGGAACATTCGTCCCCGAATGTCAAAGAAACATACGTAAGAGAAGTAATCATGAAGATTTCAGCCCAACATGAACAAATGCATCTAAACATCATTTCAAAAATCTCAACATGAATGTCAAAAATCACCATAAACTTGTCAACATAAAAATGAATACATGCAAAATGACGTAAGGGCTAAAACTTAAGACTTGAATTCATATATGGCACTTGTGTTAGTACCTTGGACTTGAGTAGAGTGGAAGAGATATTGGTATCGCTTTCTCATGTCCGCCTCGGCTTTCCATGTTGCACTTTCAACTAGTTGGTTCCTCTAAAGGACCTTAACGGAAGCTACATCTTTGTTTCTCAACCTCTTCACTTGTCTATCCAAAATCTTCACTGGAACCTCCTTATAAGTCAAAATTACCTTCTACAACACCCACAACATCCAAGGGCACTATAGCACTTGGGTCACCCACACACTTTCTCAATATGATCACATGGAAAACCAGATGAACCATGTCCATCTCCCTAGGAAACTCCAACTCGTATGCAACCTTACCAATCCTCCTAAAAACTCTATAAGGACACATAAACCTTGGGCTTAATTTCCCCTTCTTTCCAAACAGGACAATACCCTTCATGGATGAGATCTTCAAATAGATCCAATCACCAACCTTAACTCAAGATCTCTTCTCCTCACATTGGAGTAGGAATTTTGTCTACTTTAGGCTGTCTTCAATCTCTCCCCAATCAACCTCACCTTCTCCAATGTTCCATGATCAACTCCGTACTTAGCAAAGCCATTTCCCCTAATTCAAACCACCCAACCAGGGATCTACAATGCCTACCATAAGAGCTTCAAAGTGGGCCATACCAATATTTGAGTGGTAGCTATTGTTGTAAGCAAACTCGATGAGTGCAAGATGTTCATCCCAACTACCCTTAAACTCCAAAACAAAATCTCTAAGCATATCCTCAAGAGTTTGGATAGTCCTCTAGGCTTGATCATCCAATTGAGGATGAAAAGTCGTGCTAAGCTTAACCTTTGTACTAAGACCTCTTTGGATGGACCTCCAAAAGTGAGAAGTGAATTGAGCACCACGATCCGAAATGATAGACCAGGGCACCCCATGTTATCTAAACAACTACTGAATGTACAATTTGGCGTAATCTTTGGCACCATAAGTAGTTTTGACCAGTAGCAAGTGAGCAGACATTGTCATTCTATCCACAACAACACAAATAGAGTCAAAATGTTTCCTAGTCTTAGGCATCCCAACCACAAAATCCATGTTGATTTCCTCCCACTTCCAAGCAGGAATCTCTATATCTTGAGCTAGGCCACCCGACCTTTGATGTTCGGCTTGCACTTGTTGGCAATTGTGATATCCAGATACAACCTTGGCAATGTCCCTTTTCATGCCACCCCACCAATACATTTTCCTTAAGTCTCTATACATCTTTTAGAACCGGAGTGAATGGAATAGGACAAATTATTGACCTCCTTAAAGATCAATTCTTTAAAATCATGTACATTTGGCATGCATTATCTATCTTGGTACCTAAGGGCATTATTTCCCCGTTGGGAAAAAAGCTCTACTTTACCATCTCTCACCAAGGCCTTCAACTCTAGTAAGGCGGGGTCAAGATCTTGTTTTGCCTTTACCTCCTCAATCAAGGAAGACTTAGAACCATCAACAACCACTACACCACCACTATTAACTTCATCCAACCTAACCCCCAATCTAGCCAACCAGTGAACCTCTCTAACCACCTCTTTGCCACTATCATCAGAATGAGCTACACTACCCATATTCACCCTACTTAGAGCATTGACCACAACATTAGCTTTGTTGGATTGATAATGCACACTCATATCATAATCTTTAAGGAGCTCTAACCACCTTCTTTCTCTCAAGTTAAGACCTTTTTTGGTGAACACAAATTGGAGACTTTTGTGGTCGGTGAACACATCAACATGAATCCCATACAAGTAGCAACACCAATTTTTCAAAGTAAGTACCATGACCGCCAATTAAAGATCATTGGTGGGATAATTATTCTCATGCACCTTAAGTTGTCTAGACGCATATGTCGTCATCTTACAATTTTGCATCAAAACACACCCCAAACCAATTCTTGAGTCATCACAATATACAAAAAATCCTTCTAACCCTTTCGGTAGAGACAAGATAGGACCAGAGACAAGCTTATATTTCAAAGTTTGGAAACTCTTTTAACACTCACTGTTACATAAAAATTTCGCCTTCTTTTGTGTCAATTTAGTCATAGGAGAAGTAATAGAAGAGAAACCATTCATAAACCTCCGGTAATAACCCACCAAACCCAAGAAACTTCTAATGTCCGATGGAGTTAAATGTCTAAGCCAATTTCTAATCACCTCCATTTTCTTAGGATAAACCTTAATGCCATCACCCAATACAACATGCCCTAGTGAAGCAACCTCTTTCAACCAAAACTCAGATTTTTCATAATTTGCATACAACCTCTCCTCCCTCAAGATTTGCAACACCACTCTTAAGTGATCCACATACTCCTCCTTACTATGGAAATAAATCAAGATATCATCAATAAAAACAACCATAAACAAGTCAAGGTAGGGTTTAAAGACCCTATTCATGAGATCCACGAATATAAACAACATATTAGTCAACCCAAAGGAAATAATCACAAACTTAAAGTGCCCATATCTAGTCTAGAAAGCCGTCTTGGAAATATCACACTCCCTCACTTAAACTTGGTGATACGCAGACCGAAGATCAATCTTAGAAAAATGACTAGCCCCTTGAAGTTGATCAAAAAGGTCATCAATCCTTGGTAGAGGGTACTTGTTCTTTATGTTGACTCTATTAAGTTGCCGTAATAAATGCACATTCTAAGAGAACTATGCTTTTTCTTCATAATAACACCGGTGCACCCCAAGGATGACTTACTAGGCTTGAAAAACCCTTTTCCAACGAATCCCTCAATTGCTCCTTCAACTCTTTCAACTTCGCTAGGGCTATACGGTAAGGGGTAATAGAAATGGGTTGAGCATCAGGTATGAGGTCTATCCCAAAATCTATTTTCTTTTTGGGAGGGACACCAGGAAGCTCATTGAGAAAGACATTAAGAAACTTATTAACCACCGGAACCGACTCAATAGGAAGGACTTTAGACTCAACATCCCTAACCTTCCCAAGATGATAGAGACAACCCTTCGAAATCAACTTTTGGGCTTCAAGGAAAGAAACAAACCTACCCTTCACCACCACATCACAACTTTCCCACTCAATGACGGGCTTATTAGGGAATCGGAGCATAACCCGATAGGTTCTACAATCAATAGAAGAATAATATGAATGCAACTAATCCATCCCAAGAATGACATCAAAATCCACCATATCTAATTCAACAAAATCACAAGGCAAGATTTTATGCAATATGAAAAGGGGACAATTCTATAGACTCTTTTATCAACAATGGACTCACCAATGGGGATAAATACTTCATAAGGCTCACACAACAATTTGGGACTAACATGAAGATTTTTTGAAACAAAAGGAGTAATAAAAGAAAGAGTGACACTTGGGTTAATCTATGCATACACATCAAAATCGAAAACCTTTAACATACTTGTGATGACACAGGGCAACTCATTCACCTCGTCTCCCATGAAGAGCATAGAATCTATTTTTCCTTGGTGCACACCCTTTCACCTTATGAACCACTTCACCACAACCAAAGCAAGCATTTGAGTTCCTCATACATGGGCCATTATGGTTCTTACTACACCTTAGGCACATAAGGTTAGGGACCACACCACCACCACCTTGGAATATCATATTGTCATTGGGAAACCTCCTATTAGGTGCATTGGAAGACCTTTTTCTTGGAAATTGTGGCCTTAAGGAAACCAACTACCCTTGGAATTTTGGAATCCGCCTTCAAAACGAGCCTTCTTGGACTCACCACTTCTTTTTTTTTTCTAAGCTTATCCCCCCTATAGTTGTTCAGCATATGTCATAAGGTGGGAGAAATCGATATCACCTACTAGCATGGATGTTCGTTACTCCTCATTAACTAAGTCGAACACAACCGACACAAGTTTGCTCATCCTTGATCTCTGGTCGGCAACCAATTATGGGGCATACTTGGAGAGTTTGTTGAACTTGAGGGCATACTCCCTCGTACTCATAGACGCTTCTTTAAGGTTCATAAATTCCATCATTTTAGACTCCTTTCGCTCGATAAGAAAGAACCAATTAAGAAATGTGACTTTGAACTCTCCCACAGAATAACATTATCATTCCCCTTTTTTGTCTTTCATTGAGTGAACCATATTTGAGCCATCCCTTTAAGTAGGTAGGCTGCCAACACTACTTTTTCCTCCAAATTAACCCCCATAATAGATAATACTTGGTACACCTCATCGATGAATTCTTGGGGATCCTCATACACCTTGGATCCATGGAACTCCGGTGGATTAATCCTACTAAAATCCATCACCATTGAGGCTGGAGTATGAGCATGAGGAGCTTGGTCCCCTTGGTTGATTTCGTTGGTCATAGCATGGGCCAACATAGTGATAGCATCCCAGAACTTATCATAGGCCACTTCCCTATCTTGAGGAGCTTGAGGAGCGGGAGGGACCGGTTGCTCCTTGAGTGAAACAGGCTCTCCTTAGTCTTCCTCTTGGAATAGGAGTGATCTAGAATAGCAAAGAACATTTGTTAGAGGAAAACGCCTTAACTTACATCTAAAGCTCGACATAGATCATGAAGAAGGGAAATATCTCCTAAAACACCTCATAGCCTCATACTCATAGTTGTGTCTCGCTTCACAACCATGTATAAGACTCTAATCGACGCGGTTTTTTGGATTCCAAGGACCACTAACAAGCTTTTGCTCTGATACAAAGTTTTTCACGACCCAAGCTTAGGGCCTAGGCATGACACAGCGAATGGGGAACCCGAAGGAACCCTAAATAGGCCTCTTTTTACCATATCAATCACACATCTTTCATCGCGGAAGCAAAATAAATACAACAAGAGAAATAAATGAGGGAAACAGGACTAAGGGAAGTCTTGAATATAAACAAAGCATAAGAGTCAAACTTATGACATAAATACATCAACTATTCCAACAACACATCTAGCATAGATTGGAGCTGAGGCCAAGATACTTTTTGGGCTCATCTTCATGGTATCAAGTGTTCAACATAAAGAGATAACAAATAGTAAGAGAAGCATAGCTAGTATCCCCGAACTTTACCAAAGCTTATCTTCCAAAACGCCAAAACTAGCCACGTGGAGGATGATCGATAGGTGCTTCGATTTCGACATGGTAACATCATGTAGTCATAGAGTATGCATTAGTACGTTGATTGTACTAAGTATGTAGGAAGCAATGCAAAAAGAAATAAGCTAACATAGTCAAAATACATAGTCAGAAGAAATGGATAAGTATAATATCAATATGGCATGCATGATCAATGCTTGAAGTAAAACATGCTTGTAAATGATATAACATGTGTAGGAAGAGATCATAACCAACATAAAAGAGACCATAACAAACATAGATCAAGACAACTATTATATGGAATCCAAGGCATGTCACCCCCTTGGAAGGTGATTGAGGTATTTACCCCTCAACATGGTAGTATGGGCATGTCAACCCCCAACAAGGTGGTCTAGATATCAACCACTCAACATAATAGTATGGGCATGTCACCCCCAACAAGGTGGTTTGGTTTACCTACTCCTTAACATGGTAGTATGGACATGTCACCCCCCAAAAAGGTGGTTGATGTATCTACCTCTCAACATGGTAGTTTGGGCATGTCACCCCCCAACAAGGTGGTCGAGCCAGGTCACCGCCTCAATAAGGTGATTGAGCATGTCACCCCTAACAAGGTTTGGTTAATTGCAACACTATAGATACTTTCCATGAATTCAATGCATACATACAATCACTTAATCATCGTAAAGTCACTCGACTTATAAACCATGTTGTAGTTCATCAATAGCTTGAGAATCCTTGTCAAGACATTTTATCAAACACTTGGTGGGTATGTAATGCTTGTTCAAAATCATGTAATTGAAGAGTAAAATAATATGAGATAACTAAATGTAAATCAAACCACTAACATATAGTAAAACCCTTATATAAGATAGTTCGAAATCCATCATCAAATGTCATAATAGATCATAGTTTCATAGCCCAGAACATGCATAGTGTCAATAGACAAAACGAATTCATAGTATAAGCTTGAAGTAGATAGACATTCATAGTCAATTAACATTTCATAAAATCCCAACGTAATTTATAACCAAAATCCATAATAAGAGATACCATAAATGATACAACTTAGAAACATACAATTTTCATAAAAGGGAGAATTGGGCTCCATGGGTGAAAGGACCCAATGGATAAAACCCACATACCTTCAACTTTTGTTTTGTTGGTGTTCACTTGAAGCTTGAATGGAGTTCTTGAGCTCCGAAATTAATCTTTGGACACTTGAATTTGGATGAAATATTTTGTGAAGTCCTGGGGAGGGATTTTGAGAGGGTTTTGAGTGATATAGAGTTGAAAAATGACTAAGTATAGGTATTTTCATTCATAAGTGCGCATAGGGCCATGACCCCAATGTCCTTGGGCAAAAATAGAAAACCAGGGAAAAATTGTACTGGTCTACATCACTGGCGTGGCGCGGACCTATTGTGAAGAGCACTCTGCACTGATCCATGCCCGTTGCATGCCCTGGATAGGGCGCAAATGGCTATTATTATTAGAATTTTTGTGAAAATTATCTTTCACTGCAGGTCCTCTAAAATCAGGGTTATACCCATTTCCCACTAAAATTTTACCTCCTGATGAAGAATATGAAGTTGGATTTTTGATATCAAGAATAGTTTTGAAATATATGAAACTTACGATTATAGGCATTTCGGAAGAACATTTTCGGGGGATTTTTGGGGCGTTCTAATCGGTGCTAAGTCAAATCCAATGGAATACTTGAAATATTCATAACTTGTATAACTAATAGGAAACACAGAAACCAGACATGAGTAGCTCTTGAAACATACTGGACCCTTAGTAGTGAGCCTAACTTGAACACGAG
This sequence comes from Solanum medicagineum, assembly GCA_026153255.1. Lineage (NCBI taxonomy): Eukaryota > Viridiplantae > Streptophyta > Magnoliopsida > Solanales > Solanaceae > Solanum > Solanum medicagineum. The sequence continues at coordinate 14,863,930 of JAPFFP010000046.1, forward strand.
AGTAGATCATAATCATACATGAACCCTTGCTTTAACATGAATGACTCACAAGAGGTGAAATTCTTGAAATAGGGATTAACTTGATACTAGCAAAATCATAGTTTCTTTTCATGAATTCGATACATTCTTGAAAGCCATTAATCCTCATATAGTCACTTGACTTGTAAATCGTCAAATAGATAATCAATAACTTGAGAGAATTCTTAACTTGACATTTTGTCAAATACTTGGTCGGTTCATGATACGTGTTCAAAATCATGAAATTCAAGAGTGAAATAAGATGAGTAAACATAACGCAAGTCAATCCACCAACATATGGTAAAACGCTCATGTAGGGTACCTTGAAATTCATCATAAAAGCTCATGATAGTTCATAATTTCATAGCTCAAAACATATATAATCTCATTAGACAAGATCAATTCATGATATAAGTGTCATGACACAGACATAGGGCCTAGACGTGACTGGTGAATACGGAACACAAAGGGATCCCAAACAAATCTTTTTGCATATCATTTCACATCCTTGGTCGTAGAAACAAGAGAACAATAACAACAGAGAGTATAAAACAAGGATAAGGGGCTAAGGGAATTCTCCCATAACATAAACATCAAAGACTCAAGCTTGAGCATAATCACATTACTTGTCCAACAACACCTCTAAACATAGAACTTAGCAGGTGGCAAGACAAGAGACATGGCTCAACGTCATAGTCAAAAGTATACAATAAAGGATAGAATGTCTTAGCATAACATAAGAGAAGAAGAATCATCCTCGGAGTTGAGGACTCAATGACTTGCTTGAATAGATGTTACTAGCCTTGTGGAGGAGGATAATGACCGAATGGAGCTCCGGTTCCTACATGGTAACATCATGTAGGTATAGAATATGCGTTAGTATGTTTGTATGTACTAAGTTTGTAGGATGCAATGCAACAAAAGAAAGGCAACATAGGAAAAATGCAATATCATAAGTAATGGATAGCATAATAACAATATGACATGTAGGAGCGATGCTTAAAGTAGAAACATGCATATATAGGACATACTACGTGTATAGAAAGAGATCATCATTTGGATAATGGGTTTTCCACCTCCCATCCTAGGTGATTGAGGTATTCACCCATTTATTTTGTTATTTAATATACCACCCCCATATAAGGTTATTAAGGTATCAACCTCCTTAATTTGGTTATTGAGGTATCAACCCCTCAATTTGGTTAATGAGGTATCAACTCCTCAATTTGATTAATGAGGTATCAACCCCTTAATTTGGTTATTGATCATCTCGAAACACTATAGAAGCTTATCATGAAATCAATACATGAATACCATACTTTCATCATCATAAAGTCACTCAACCCATATATCATGTATTAGGCCTTCAACATCTCAAGATACATAATCTGGACATTTCATCAAATACTTGGATGGTATGTAGTACTAGTGTAAAATCATACAATTCAAGAGTGAAAATCATGTAAGAAAATTCAATGTAAAATCACCCACCAACACTTGGTAATACCGTCATGAAATACAAATCAAAACCCTTCATCAAATCTTAAGATAGATAAATGATTAATAGCTCAAAACATGCTTAAACGGTCACACTTTCATGAAACCCCAATATAGTTCATAGTCAAATTCATAATAGGTATGACCCATAAGTAAATCAACTTAGAAACATTCAATTTATGTAAAAAGGAAGCTTAGGCACCATGGGTGAAAGTACTCAATTGTTGAAACTCACATACCTTGACTTTGGAGAATTCCTTGATGAAGATTGAAATGGAGATTTGAAGCTTGGAATAATTCCATAGATCCGGAAAGAGATTGGAACACTTGAATCTTGAGGAGGACTTGGGGCTTGACTTGATTTCCTTTAATTCCAACAAGACTTCTTGAAAACCTCGAGAATGGATGGAGAATTTGATGAAGATTAGAGAGTAATTTGAGAGGTGTTTGGTTGGCTTGTAGGGCTCGAAATGACTTAACAATGAGGGATTTTCGTGTATATAGGTATAGGCCTATTACCCAATTGCCTTGGAATAAAAAAGAGAAACTTAAGAATTTTTTGAACTGGTTCGTGCCAGGACCGTGTCACGGACTGTTCGCGGACAACTATGGTTGTTTTGAAGTTTCGCCAGAAAATTATTTTCTTGGCACGGATGAAGTATACCTTGTATGTAGTTGTTCCCCAACACAAGTTTTCCCTCTAAACAAGAATATGAAGTAAAATTTGCAAAATTCTGCATAGATTTTGAGATATTAAAAAAAATGCATCATAGGGTCTTTCCGAGCTACGAGGAGGGGTGTTTAAATATTCCCAATTTGAAATATAAGGAAACTATGATTATGGGGCATAACTAAGCAAAAGTGGGGCGTTTCAATATATCTCCCTTGGGAACATTCATCCCCGAATGTCAAAGAGACATACATGAGAAGGGTAATCAAGAATAAATCAGCCCCAAGAAGAATGCAACAATACACTTAAGCATTATTTTCAAAATTTCAACCTAAGCATTAAAATTATCATAAACTTGTCAACATAAACATGAATGCATGCAAATGACATTGGGGCTGAAACATAAGACCTTGAAACATAAAAGGGATTGACGTGTTGTCATAGGCTTGAATAGAATGAAAGAGATCTGGATATTGCTTCTCCATGCTCGGTGCGGCTCCCCGAGAGACACTTTCTACTTGACGAATCCTCCAAAGGGCCTTGATGAACAGCACATCCTTATTGATCAACTTTTCCACCCTTTCATCCAATACCTCCACCGAGAACTTCTCCTAAGCCAACTTATCCTCCACAATACCCACAACCTCAAAAAGTTCTATAGCACTAGAGTCACCAACACATCCCCTCAACCTAGAAGCATGAAGAATCGGATGAACATATCCATATCCCTAGGTAATTCCAATCCTCATGCAACCTTAACAATTTCTCCTCCAAACCCTATAAGAACATACAAACATTAACCTAATTGTCAACCTTAAACACACATAATCCACTTGGTACCATAAACCACCATCTTCCGCTTAGGAGAGATTCTCCACTCTACCATCTTTTATCCAAAACTTCGAACCCTAACAAGGTGGAATCAAGGCCTTGCTTAAACAAGACCTCTTTAGCCAAAAACGATTTGGAACTAGAAAGAACACTACACTACCATTCTCAATTTCCTCCAACCTAACTCCCAGTCTAGCCAACAGATGGACCTCTCTAGTCACCTCTTTCCTACCATCGTCCATATATGTTAGGCTACCCCTAGACACCCTACTTAGAGTATCAACCACAACATTAGCCCTACTGGGGTGATAATGCACACTCATATTATAATCCTTAAGGAGTTCTAACCACCTTCTCGTTACCCACTATTGACACTTACCATATTTAGCACACAACCTCTCGTTCCCCAAGATTTCCAACGCTACCCCCAAAGATTACCACTTCCCATAATTTAGAAGCAACCCCATATGCATCAACATTCACAACATCACCTCGAATGATCCCAAAGCTCTCCCTCGCCTATGGGAATGAACCAACACACCATCACCAAGGACCACCACAAACACAACAAGGTAGGGACTAAAGACCCTAGTCATAAGACCTATAGACATAGCCAGTGTATTAGCCAAACCCAAAGACAGTACCCCCAAATTCACAATATTGGAAAGAACATCAAGGACCTATCTAGCACTGGAACTCAACAGAAATGACTTAGGTTTAACACATCTAACTCTTAGAAGATGATAAATGCAACCCTTAGAGATCAATTGGACCTTAAGTCAAGAAATGGACTTACCCCTTCACTACCACTTTACAATCCCCCACTCAATAACGGGTTCATTGGGGAGTTGAAATCTAACTATACGAGCCTTGCAATCCAAGGGGACACAATATGCATACAACTAATACACCCCAAGTATGACATCAAATCCACCATATATAATTCAACCATAATCACAAGGCAAGACCTAAAGCAATAAGGTCATGAGACAACCCCTATAGACATTTCCAAAACAACGATAGATTTACCTATGGGGTATACACTTCATAAGGTTAACCTAACACCCAGGGCACACATGAATCTTACTAGCAACAAAATAGATAATGGAAGGAACAGGGACCCCCAGAACCATCAAAGTATGCAAAATATTATCAATGAAAACCTCTAAATTACTAGCAGCGTCATCGGGAACCTCATCCTCTCCTTAGCTTCTTTGAAGAGCATAGAACCGATTGTGCCATGGGGTGACACCTTGAGGACAAAAATCTTCACCCTTGCCTTGCTTATGAGGACAATCTTTCTTTTTATGCCCTTCTTCACCACAACGGAAACATGCATTGGTGACTTTCAAACATGGGCCTATATGAATTTTACCACATGTTGGACACATAGCATTGGGCATCTCACAACCACCTTTACATTTGAGACTTTGGAACTTTCCTTCAAAATGGGCTCTCTTGGACTCCTTACCCCTTCTCTTCCACATCATTTCCTCCTCTATTTATTCGACATAAGTCAAAAAGAGGGACAAATCCATGCCACTAATTAACATAGTGGACTGGTACTCCTCACTCACTGAATCAGATAAACCCATCACAAACTTATTCATCCTAGTCCTTGGATCGGCCACCATTTGGGGAGTATATTTTGAGAGTTGGTTGAACATGAGGGCGTACTCCCTCACATTGATAGATCCTTGGTTCATATTTATGAATTCCATCATTTTGGCCTCCCTAAGTTCAAGAGGAAAGAACCGGTTGAGGAAATCCACCTTAAACTTTTCTCATAGAATCACATTGTTGATCCCCTTCTCCTCCTTCCATTTAGTAAACCATATTTGGGCCACCCCCTTGAGTTGGTATGCTACTAACTCTGCCTTCTCCTCCGACCAAACACCCATGATAGCCAACACTTTATACACCTTATCCACAAATTCTTGGGGTTCCTAATCAACTTTAGACCCATAGACCTCCGATGGGTTCATTCTCATGAAGTCCCCTACTCGAGATGCCGGGGTAGGAACATGAAGGGCTTGGGCCCCTTGGTTGATTTGATTTGCCACGACATGAGCTAATATGGTTAGGGCATCCCAGAATTCTTCATGAGCCAGTTGTTCTTCGGGAGAGTGGGCTCTACTTTCTTTTGTGTTAGGCATGATCTATCATAGCAAAGAACAATTGTTAGGAGGGAAAAAACCTTACCTCAACTCTATAGCACGACATTAACCATGAAGAAGGGAAACATTTCCTAAAACATATCGTAGCCTCTTACTCATAGTTGTGGTGCCCAATGCAACCATGAATAAGACACTAATCAATGCAGTCTGTTGGATGCCAAGGACCATTAACAACCTAGTGCAGACAATCTTTGTCATGCCCTGGACCTATGTCCTAGACGTGACCAGTGAATGGGGAACCCGAAGGGGCCCCAAACAAGCCTTTTAGTGTATCATTTCACATACTTGGTCGCAGACACAAGAGAACAACAACAACATGAGAGTATACAACAAGGATAAGGGGCTAAGGGAATTCTCCCATAACAAAATCAAAGATTCATGCTTGAGCATAATTACATTACTTGTCCAACAATACCTCTAAACATAGAACTTAGCGAGGGCCCAAGACAAGCAACTGGGCTCACCCTCATAGTCAAAAATTTGCAGTAAAGGATAGAATGTCTTAGCATAACATACGAGAAAATGACATTGTCCTGTGAGTTGAGGAGTCACCAACTTGCTTAAACAGATGTTACTAGCCATGTGGAGGAGGATAATGACCGAATGGAGCTCCTTTTCCTACATGGTAATATCATGTAGGACTAGAACATGCGTTAGGATGATTTAATGTACTAAATATGTAGGATGCAATGCAACAAAAGATATGCAACATAGGAAAAATGCAATATCATAAGAAATGGATAGCATAATAATGATATGACATGAATGAGTGATGCTTAAAGTTGAATCATGCTTATATAGGACATACTACGTGTGTAGGAAGAGACCATCATTTAGCTAATGGGTTAACAACCTCCTATCCTATATGATTGAGGTATTCACCCCTCAATTTAGTTATTGAATGTGCCACCCCCATCTAAGGTGATTGAGGTATTAACCCCTCAATTTGGTTAATGAGGTATCAACCCCTCAATTTGGTTATTCATCTCGGAACACTATAGATGCTTATTATGAAATTAACACATGAATATGACACTTTCATCATCATAAAGTCACTTAATCCATATATCATGCATTAGACATTCAACAACTCAAGATACATAATCCAGATATTTTATCAAATACTTGGCAGGTGTATAACATTAGTGTAAAACCATACAATTCAAGAGTGAAATTATGCAAGAAAATTCAATATAAAACCACCCACCAACACTTGGTAATACCATCATGAAATATACATCAAAACTCTTCATCAAATCTCAAGATATATTAAAGATTCATAGCTCAAAACTTGCTTAAACAGTCACACCTTCATGAAACCCCAACATAGTTCATAGTCAAATTTATAATAGGTAAGACCAATAAGTAAATCAACTTAGAATCATGCAATTTGTGTAGAGGGGATGCTTGGGCACCACGGATGAAAGGATTCAATGGTTGAAACTCACATACCTTGATTTTGGAGAACTCTTTGATGAAGATTAGAATGACGACTTGAAGCTGGGATGGATTCCTTAGATCCAGAAAGAGACTGGGATACTTGAATCTTGAGGAGGACTTGGGGCTTGACTTAGTTACCTTGAATTCTAATAGGACCTTTTGAAAACCTTGAGAATGGTGGAGAATTTGATGAAGATTAGAGAGGAATTTGAGAGGTTTTTGGTTGTTTCTAGGGCTCAAAATGACTTAACAATGAGGAATTTTCATGTATATAGGTATAGGGCTATTGCATGGAGTAAAAAAGAGCAATTTCAGAATTGTTTGAATCGGTACGCGCTAGGTCTGCATCGTGAACTAGTCGTGGACAACTACTATTTTTTCGAAGTTTCGCAAAGAAATTATTTTCTTGGCATAGATGAAGTATACCTTGTAGGTATTCTTTCCCCCCAATAATTTTGCCATCTGATCAAGAATATAAAGTAGGATTTGCAAAATTCTGCATGTATTTTGAGATATTGAAAAAAAAAATGCATCATAGGGTCTTTTCAAGCTACAAGGAGGGGTGCTTAAATATCCCCATTTTAAACTATAAGGAAACAACGATTATCGGGCATCCCTAAGAAAACATGGGGTGTTTGATTATGCTTGAAATAGATATTCATGCATAATCAATCAATATTTCATAAAACCCCAACATAATTTATACTCATGATCCATAATAAGAGATACCCATAAGTAATACAATTTGAAAACATGTAATTTTCATGAAAAAGGTAAGGTTGGGCTGCATGGGTGAAAGCCGCCCAACGGATGAAACCCACATATCTTAAACCTTGAATTCTTTGAGGTGAACTTGAGGTAGTCTTAAAGCTAGAAATGAATCCTTGAGTTTCAAAGTTAAGCTTGAGATCCTTTGATTGGATGAGAGAATTGATAGAGTTTTAGAGGAGTTTGAGAGAGGGTTTTGTGAGATATAAAGTTGAAAAATGGCTAAGTATGGGTGATTTCACGTTTTAGTGGGCATGGGGCTATAACCCTAATGCCCCTAGGCATATAGTAAATACTAAGGAAAAAGTTGTACTGGTTAGTGTCTGGTCCTTGGAGGAATATTTTACACTGCTACGTGCCCCTAGCGCATCGCGGCCAGGGTGCGGATGCTCTCTGAAAATTGAAAATTAGCTAAACTATTTTTCGTTATGGGTCCTCTAAAATCTATGTTATACCCATTTCCCACTCAATTTTTCCCTTGACCAAGAATATGAAGTCAGATATTTGATATCACGCATGGATTTTGAGATATATAAAAATTATGATTATGGGCATTCCGAAGCACATTTTTTAGGGTGTTCCAATATCTCCCCCTTGGGAACATTCGTCCCCGAATGTCAAAGAAACATGCATAAGAAAAGTAATCATGAAGATCAGCCCGACATGAATGCAATAAATGCATTTAAACATGAATTGTCAAAATTCACCACACACTTGTTACCATGAACATGAATGCATGCAAAATGACATAAGGGCTGAAACTCAGGATATAAAATCATATAAGGGACTTAAATTAATACCTTCGACTTGAGTAGAGTGGAAGAGATATGGGTATCGCTTTCTCATGCCCGCCTCGGCTTCCCATGTGGCACTTTTAACTTATTGGTTTCTCCAAAGGGCCTTGACGGAAGCTACATCTTTGTTTCTCAACATCTTCACTTGTCTATCAAAAATCTCCACCGGGACATCCTCATTGGTCAAATTATCTTCCACAACATCCAAGGAAACTATAGCACTTGGGTCACCCACACACTTTCTCAGCATGTACACATGGAAGACCGGATGAAATTCATCTCTATAGGCAACTCCAACTCATATGAAAAATTACCCACTCTCCTCAAAACTTTATAAGGACCCAAAAACCGTAGACTTAATTTTCCTTTCTTTCCAAACCGGACCACATCCTTCATGGGTGAGACTTTCAAGTAAACCTGATTATAAACCTTAAACTCAAGATCTCTCCTCCTCACATCGTAGTAGGACTTTTGTCTACTTTGGGTTGTTTTCAATCAGTCCCTTATCAACCTCACCTTCTCTAAGGTCTCCATCACCAAATCCAGACCTAGCAAATCCATCACCACCATTTCAAACTACCCAACCGGGGATCTAAAACACCTACTATATAAGGTTTCAAAGGGACCCATGCAGTGCTTGAGTGGTAGCGATTGTTGTTGGCAAACGCAATGAGTGGAAAATGTTCATCCCAACTACCATTAAACTCCAAAATGCAAGCTCTAAGCGTATCCTCAAGAGGTTGGATAGTCCTCTCGGCTTAACCATCCGTTTGAGGATGAAAAGCTGTGCTAAGCTTAACCTTGGTACCAAGACCTCTTTGGAATGGCCTCAAAAAGTGAGAAGTGAATTGAGCACCAAAATCCGAAATGATATACAAGGGAACCCCATGCAATCTAACCAACTCATGGATGTACAACATGGCATAGTCTTCGGCACCATACGTAGTCTTGACTAGTAGAAAGTGAGCCGACTTTGTCATTCTATCCATAACAACCCAAATAGAGTCAAAGTGTTTCTAGTCTCAGGTAACCCAACCACAAAATTCATGTTGATCTCTTCCCACTTCTAGGTTGGAATCTCTATGTATTATGCTAGGCCACTCAAACTTTGATGTTCGGCTTATACGTGTATTGGAAATATCTTTCTTCTTACCACCCCACCAATACACCTCCCTCAAGTCTCAATGCATCTTTGTAGAATAGGGGTGAATAGAATAAGATGAATTATGGGCCTCCTTTAAGATCAAGTCCCTTAAGTTATCAACATTAGGCACACATAACATACATTGGTACCTAAGGGTACCATCTCCCTCTTGGGAGAAAGCCTCTACTTTATCATCTTTCACCAAGGCCTTCATCTAACAATGCGGGGCCAAGATCTTGTTTTGTCTTCACCACCAGATTTAGAACCATCAACATCCACTACAGCACCATTTTCAACCTCATCAAACCTAAACCCCAATCTAGCCAACTACTAAACTTCACTAGCCACGTCTTTGCCACCATCATAAACATGACCTCGACTACGAATGGACACTCTACTTAGAGCATCGGCCACAATATTAGCTTTACTGGGGTGATAATGCATACTTATATCAAAATCTTTAAGGAGGTCTAACCACCTTATCGGTCTCAAGTTAATATCTTTTTGAGTGAACATATATTGGAGACTTTTGTGGTCGATAAACACATCAATATGAACCCCATACAAGTAATGATGCCAAATCTTCAAAGCGAATACCATGGTCGCCAATTCAAGATCATGGGTGTGGGATAGTTATTCTCATGCACCTTATGTTGTCCTGAGGCATATGCTATCACGTTGCCATTTTGCATCAAAACACACCCCAAACAAATTCATGAGGAATCAGAATATACCACAAACCCTTCCAACCCTTCCGGTAGAGCCAAGATAGGAACATAGACAAGCTCATCTTTCAAGGTTTGGAAACTCCTTTCCCATTCATCGGTCCACATGAATTTTACCTTTTTTTGGATCAACTTTATCATAGGAGAAGCAATATAACGTAAACCATCCATAAAACCTCCAATAGTAACCCCCTAAATCTAAGAAACTCCTAGTATCTGACGGGGTCAAGGGTCTAGTCCAATTTCTAATCACCTCGATCTTCTTAAGATCTACCTTAATACCATTACCCGACACCATATGCCATAGAAAAGCAACCTCTTTCAACCAAAATTCACATTTTTTATATTTAGCATACAACCTCTCCTCTCTCAAGATTTGCAACACCACCCTCAAGTGATTCACACAGCCTTCCTCACTCCGGGAATAATTCAATATATCATCAATAAAGACCACCACAAACATGCCAAGGTAGGCTTTAAAGATGCTTTTCATGAGATCCATAAATATTGACGGTGCATTAGTCAACCCAAAGGACCTAACAAAAAACTCAAAGTGCCCATACCTAGTCTAAAAAGCCGGCTTGGGAATATCAGACTCCCTCACCTTCACTTGGAGGTATCCAGACCAAAGATTAATCATAGAAAAGTGACTAGCCCCTTGTAGTTGATCAAAAAGGTCATCAATGCTTGGTAAAGGGTACTTGTTCTTTATGGTAACCTTATTAAGTTGTCAGTAATCAATGCGCATTCTAAGGGAACTATCCTTTTTCTTCACAAACAACACTGGTGCACCTCAAGGTGAATTCCTAGGCTTATGAGACCCTTCTCTAACAAACCACTCAATTGATCCTTTAACGTCTTCAATTTCGCTGAGTCCATCCGATAAGGGGGAATAGAAACGGGTTGAGTTTCAGGAAAGAGGTCTATAGGAAAGTCTATTTCCTTTTGGGGAGGTACACTGCGAAGCTTATTGGGAAAAGTATCAGGAAACTCATTGTCCACCGGAACTGACTCAATAGGAAGGACTTTGAACTCAACATGCCAAACCCTCACAAGATGATAAAGGCAACCCTTAGAAATCAACTTTTGGGATTTTAAACAAAAAAATGAATCTACCCCTGACCACCACATCACGACTTTTCCACTTATGGATAGGCTCATTAGGGAATTAGAATTTAATCCTATGGGTTCTACAATCAATAGAAGGATAATATGTATGCAACCAATCCATCCCAAGAATGACGTCAACATCCATTATATCTAATTCAATAAAATCACAAGGCAAGACTTTAAGCAATATGAACACAGGACAATTTCTATAGACTCTCCTAGCAACAATGGACTTACCAATGGGGTTAGACACTTCATAAGATTCACACAACAATTCGGGACTCACATGAAGCGTTTTGGCAACAAAAGGAGTAACGAAAGAAGGAGTGGTACCCGGATCTATCAATGCATACACATCAAAATAAAAAACCTTTAACATACTGATGACGATATTAGCCAACTCATCCACCCCTTGCCTTTATTGAGTACCATAGAATCTATTTTGCCTTGGAGCACCCCTTGTTGGCCTCCCTTTGCCCTTGGACATGCATTAGCACCTTGGCCTTGTGGACGACCATCTCTATCTTTGTTTGAGCATGAGGAAAATCAATAACCTTATGGCCCACTTCACCACAACCAAAACAAGTATTAGAATTTCTCAAACATGGGCCAATATGGTTCTACCACATCTTTGGCACTTAGGATGAGTCATCCCACCCCCACCACCTTGGAATCTTGGATTTTCACTAGCAAATCTCTTATCAGAAGTATTGGAAGACACTTGGCCTTGGAACTTGTGGCCTTGAGGAAATCAGCCACCTTGGAACCTTGGAAACCACCTCCAAAGCGAGCCCTCTTGGACTTACCACTTCTTTTTTTTCTAAGCTCTTCCCCTTCTAGTTGCTCGACATATGTCATGAGACTGGACAAATCCATATCACCCACTAGCATAGAGGTACTAAACTCTTCATCAACCGATTCATACACCCCTAACACATATTTGCTCATCCTTGATCTAGGTTCGACAACCAATTGTGGAGCATACCTGGAGAGCTTGTTGAATTTGAGGGCATACTCCCTCACACTCAAGGAACCTTGCTTAAGGTGCGTAAACTCTGTCATATTATCTTCTCTTAACTCGATAAGAAAGAACCGATTGAGGAATGCGACTTTGAACTCCTCCCTAGGAAGAGTATCATCATCTCCCCTCTCCAATTTCCATTAGATGAACCAAATTTGGGCCACACCTTTGAGTTAGTAGGCCACTAACCACATGATAGATAGTACTTTACATATCTCATCGATGAACTATTGGCAATCCTCTTCCGGCTTGGATCCATGGAACTCCGGTGGGTTCATTCTTGTGAAATCACTCACCGCAGAGGACAGAGTGGGAAACATGAGGGGCTTGGTCCCCTTGGTTTATTTGGTTTGTCATAGAATTGTCCCACATTGTGATAGCATCACGGAACTCTTCTTGGGCCCTACCCCTCCTTCTTGAGTAGCTTGAGGAGCGAGAGGGGCCGGTTGCTCCTTAGGAGTACGGGCTCTCCTTATTCTTTCCATTGGAATCAACATGATCTAGAAGGAAACAAGAGCATTTTTTAGGGGAAAATCCTTATAGTTACACCTGAAGCATGATATAGACTATGAAGAAGTGGAACATTTCCCAAAACGCCTCAAATCCTCCCATTCATAGTTGTGGTGCACTTCACAACCATGAATAAACTCTAATCGATATGGTGTGTCGGATTTCTAAGGAACATTAACAACCTAGTGTTCTGATACCAAGTTTTTCATGACCTAAGCCTAGGGCCTAGATATGACACGACGAATGGGGACCCGAAGGGACACCAAACCAGCCTCTTAGCATATCAATCAAACATCCTTGGTCGCGGAAGCAAAATAAACCACAACAAGAGATATAAATAAAGGAAAGAGGGACTAAGGGAATTCTTCGATAATCATAAAAGCGTATAAGAGTCAAGCTCATAGCATAAGTACATCATAATATCCAACAACAACTCTAACTTGGAATGGAGCGGGGGCCAAGACACTTTTCGGGTTCACCCTAATAATAACAAATGTTCAACATAAAGAAGTCTCAAAATAGCAAGAGTAATGTAGATAGTGTCCTCGGACTTCAGGATTCACCAAAGCTTATCTCCAAAGTATCAACTGGCCACGTAGAGGATGATCAAAAGGTAATCTGGTCCCTACATGGTAATATCATGTAGGCATAGAGTATGCATTAGTACATTTGAATGTACTAAGTATGCACGATGTAATTCAACAAGACATAAGCCTATATAGTCAAAATGCATAATCATAGGCAATAAATATATAATCTCAATACGTCATGCATGATCAATGCTCATAAATAAAACATGCTTGTAAATCATTCATCTTGCATAATATATATAACATACATGTGTGTGAATCAACCTCAACCGAGATAGACCAAGTAGCAATAACTTGGAATCTAAGGCATGACACTCCTTCAGTAAGGTGGACGGGTATGATACCCCCAACTAGGTGTGGTTTACTTCCAAAGGCAAACAAAAAATGATAACATGACTTGATGGATCCTCTTGTATAGCAAGGGTAATAATCATAATCCCATGGTAGCACATAGTTTAGAGGCTAAAGACTTTATATAAGGACCCCTTGAGTTGAGCCCCCATCTTAAGCCTCAATTGGTGCTAAGCCAAATTCCATGGAATACTTGAAATAATCATAACTTGTATAACTTATAGGAAACACGGAAAAATGACATGAGTAGTTCTTGAAACATACTTGACCTGTGGTAGTTAGCCTAACATAAACATAAGAGTAGATCATACTCATACATGAACCCTTGTTTTAACACGAATGGCTCACAAGAGGTAGATTTCTTGTAGTAGGGTTAACTTGATACTTGCAAAATCATAGATACTATACATGAATTCAATATATACTTGAAATATCTTAATCATCATATAGTGACTTGACTTGTAAATTATGAAATAGATCATCAATAACTTGAGAATTCTTGACTTGACATTTTATCAAACACTTGGTGGGTTCATGATACTTGTTCAAAATCATGCAATTCAAGAGTGAAATAGGATGAGTAAACTTAATAAAAATCAACCCACCAACATATGGTAAAACCCTCATGTAGGGTACCTTGAAATCCATTACAAAAGCTCATGATAGTTCATAGTTTCTTAGCTCAAAACGTGTGTAGTCTCAATAGACAAAATCAATTCATGATTTAAGCTTGAAATAGATAGTCATGCATAATCAATCAATATTTCATAAAACGCCAACATAATTTATACTCATGATCTATAATAAGAGATACTCATAGGTAATACAACTTGAAAACATGCAATTTTTATGAAAAAGGGAAGGTTGAACTCCATGAGTAAAAGTGACCCAATGGATAAAACCCACATATCTTAAACCTTGAATTCTTTGATATGAACTTGAGGTGGTCATAGAGCTTAAAATGAATCCTTGAGTTCCAAAATTGAGCTTAAGATCCTTAGATTTGGATGAGAGAATTGATAGAGTCTTAGAAGGGTTTAAGCGAGGGTTTTGTGAGATATAGAGTTGAAAAATGACTAAGTATGGGTGATTTAACATTTTAGTGGGCTTGGGGCTATGACCCCAATGCCCTTGGGCGCATAGGAAAAACTAGGAAATGCGGACCCAATGCGAAGGAACATTTTACATTGCTCCACGCCCCTGGTGCATCGCGACCAGAGTGCGGATGCTCTCTGAAATTAGAAATTAGCAAAAATTATTTTTGGCTACGGGTCCTCTAAAATTTGGGTTATGCCCATCTCCCATTCTATTTTTCCCCTTGATCGAGAGTATGAAGTCAGATTTTCGATATCACAGACTGATTGTGAGATATATAGAAATTATGATTATAGGCATTTCAAAGCACATCTTTTAGGGCATTTCACTCTCACAAAAGATATTCAAATACGATGTTCAATATGATATGCTTGCCCCTATACTCATGACTATCATCTTTAACTACTTGGACTAGTATCACCTTAGGACTTTATTGGTTTGGAACATAGGCTTAGGTGGCTTTGGTATGATGTTTTTGGAATATAGCGACTAAAGACCCTCTTTCACAGTGTGTTTTTCTACACTTTTGTCGTACAAATACTGTAATTTTTCTCCTCATTCTCCCTTTTTCCTATTTCAAGTTTTTCTGAGTGGCTTTTTCTTTTTAGCTTATTAATTAGGCATCACTCATTTTTCTTGCACCCAGAACACATTTTTATCCCCTTTTTATGTATCATTGGCTTCACCCTCATTTTGTGTTTACCTTTACACTAGCCACCCTTAACTTAGCCTTTTGTCTTGAGTAGGGGTGCACAATATCCAACCAAGGAACCAGGGCTACTTTTGCTATCCACCCTCAACTTAGGCTTTTTACCTCAGTCAACGTGCACAATGTTCAACGAAGGACCAGGGCCAACTTTATGATTTTAAATCTAACAAGGCTAGGCAACTTAGGTTTTTAAAAAGAAAAGGGCACATGTGAGGCTCAAACATTAGGATCAAGGGATAGATTACACATTTGGGTGGTTATTTAGGCTAAATGGACTATTATGAGAAACAACCTAAGATCCTTTCTGAACCAACTAACTTACACTCTAAGTCAGTGTAACAGGGAAAATTCTGAATTGAAACACAGTATGTGAATTTGGTAAAGAAAACTCACACTCATATGGCACATATTACTCTATTAAAAAAGACACTGAGTTCATGTTTTTTTATCTCAATTTATCCTCTCTTATCAAAACAAGCACTATCAAACAATCAAACATGCATGGTTGCTATCAAGACTAATTAACAAAAAATTGGTCGGTATCATTTTTCACAAAAAAAAAAACAAAAACCAACATATGCAATAGATATTAGTACTACATGCTATTAATACTAACTACACATCCTCAACATGTCTGTTCAGTAGAAATTAAATATCCATGCTAAAAAAGAACACATGCAAAAAAACTCCAAGGATTCAAAATTTTTTGGATAGTTATAGGCCAACGTTACTCAAACTTCACTGAGGCCTATAACTATCCACACCCTATCGAAAAAAAGTTGCATTTTCCTTAATGCACAAAAAAGAATATAAAGCATATGGGTCAGAAAGAAATATGCCTGGGTGCCTAAGCGTCAGTCTCTACCTAGGGTTGCCTACCAGGTAGCCCCTGATTTATTGTCGCCAAATGACTTAGGCAATTTGATTACTCAGACTCCAAAATGTTCCAAACATCTTTCCTCAAATCATCTGGCCTTTTTATTGACTAACAAATGTTGGAGACAGCTTCTTCATCATTCAATATAAACCTGAGTTGGCCAGCTTTCACGTCCACTAGTGCTCAACCGGTGGCTAGGAAGGGCCTTCCCAAGATGATTGGGACTTCAAAGTTGACTTCACAATAAAGGATCGCAAAGTTTGTGGGGAATATGAATTTCTCTACTTTGGCAAGGACATCATAATGTATCCCCATAGGCTTCTTCACTGTATGTTTAGCTGTCAACAATTACATGCTCATTGGAGTAGGGGCTCCTAGTCTTAGCTTCTTGAAGACTTTAAGGAGCATCAGATTTACCAGCACCAGATAATATAATGTCCTTGTGAACTCCACATCTCCAATAGTGCAGGCTATGGTGAAAGCGTCGGATCTTCTCGCTTCTGCTCCAAGGACCTAGTAGCAATTGCCCTGCAATGTTGAAGCTCTTAGGAGAGCTCCTGACTCACAGTCCTCTTCTTTGTAACCAAGTCCTTCATAAAATTTGTTCCCTGGAATCATCTCCAATGCCTCAATGAGAGGGATGTTGATGGAGAGTTGTTTCAGCATGGAGAGAAAGAGCTTGAACTTACCCTCCTCCTTTTTTTTTGATTCTTTGGGGGAAGGAAGGAGAAGGTCTAATAATGGCTTTACCTTCTGTAGCTCCTCTGCAACATCACTTACTCCATCCTTAGCACGATCATCTCCAGTCACTACATCTTTAGCCTTAATTGCCTCCTCTCAAACATCATCATCATCCAACAACACAAGAGGATCAATGGTACACTTATGACAACAAGTAATCATCACCATACACTGCCCCTCATTCTTTGGACTCTAAACATTGTTGTTAGGTAATGCACCTCTCTGTCATTTGTTGAGTCGAAATGATAATTGATCAAACTATTCTATTTGATAGAAATAGAATAAGACTCAATTTTTTGTTTAATGCTAGAAATCTCAGACATCATCCCCCTCAAGGTCTCATCCTGCGTGTTAGCCTTCTTCAACAGACGGTCAAACATCTCCTCAACTTTGGAACTACTAACACTTGTATCACGATAATGTGGTGGCATATAAAGACCAGTTATATAGCCATCTCTGCAACCCCAACCAAGATCTCTATCATGGCCCCTGTTTCTATTGTAGTAACCCCTATGATTATATCTGAAGGCACCAACTTTGTTATAGTTCTGACCTCGGATCCATTGACCTTGGCGCCAATAGTTCTGATTGGACCCTTAGTTGTTAGTTCAGAAACCCCCCATCTGACCAACAATGAAACAAGTGTCTTTTTCATAGTAAGGCTCCTCGTACATGGGTGCTCGCAAGGGCTAATGGACAATAACATTAACTAATTATCTATTCGTCTTCATCAACACTTCCATGTTTGTACTAATCAGGGAACGCTCTTGCACCATCTCCTCATTTATTTTGGTCTTCTCCAAACAAATTCTCATAGAACATGAGCCCTTGGTAAAGGACCTGTCTCTCAGCCCCATGCGTGATTCATCTTAACCACCTTTTCTAGCTTCTCAGCAACCCTCGCAAATAGTTGATCTAAAAATATGGCACCTATGATGTTATCAGCACATGCTTGGCTATTCTTATCCAAGGCATGGTATAAGATCTTCACCAAGGCATCATCAACTATTTTGTTTTCTGGGACACTTATCAGACACTTTGTGAACTGCTCCCATGTAGTACTGATAGAATGACCAGGAAGTTGCTCAAATTTATTGATCTAACCTTGAGCTTCTTCGATCTTGAAATGGACCTCTCCAAAAAGGCCTTGTGCAACTCAGCCCAACTGGTGATCGAACTCTGCGGGACCTCAGAGAACCATAGCGCTGCAGTACCTATTAGGGATAATGGGAAGATTCGAAGCCTAACAACATCCATAGATAGATTCTAAGTTCTTATTACACTCTTACAGACAAACACAACATTGTGTAGATGACAATGCTGATCCTCTTATGGTAGACCCACGAACAACTCGCAATTCTGCAACATTTGAAGCAACCCACTCGAAACCATGACTTTGTGTCATCCTGTACTTGTGGTAACACAATAGCTCATGTAATATCCATAGCCACAATATTCAAACGATATTGATCCATTGATAAGCTTCGACATTGAAGTCATATGGTTATGGATCTATGTCCTCAAGAGAAGGTGGGTTGTTATCATTCTCATTCTCATTCTGGTTCTAATTCAAAGCTGCATTAATTATATTGTATTAGTTATCTTGGGCTATCCTTCTCAATCATCTTTGGATCTCCAGGTCGAATAGAGTTAAGAGAATACCTCGACTTTGAGTGTTGGGCATACACTACACCTACACGCTGAAACAAAATAAAAATGGCAGAAAATGTAAAAATGAAGGAAATAACTACTGAAATTAAACAAGTCTAGTCGAATTCCCCGGAAAGGCACCAAAATCTTGATGTAGTCCAAGCTACACCTCTTTTTTGAAGGCTAAAGAAGTCGTTTTCAAGATATATAACCTAACTGAGGTTAGGGTCAATCCCACAGAGAATATGGTAGACTTAGAAGAATTTAAGGAAATTGGGGTCGATTAACCAACTTATCTCACCAAAGGGGAGGAGTCTTTGTAACAACTATGAAAAGTAATCCTAGACTAAGACAAGTGTGCGATCAGTATGAAGAGTAATTACAGTATTGTGTTACCCATGATCCCCTAACTTGCCATTAACAGATATATGAATTATTTTCCTGTGTGAAGCATGCAGAATGATAAGCAAAATTTACCAAACCCATTAATCCAGGTGAGAGGTAAATTTCACTACATGATTTAATCCATCCCGCAGTGTGACATTACTAAACCTTACCTATTGTTCCAATACAACCTTCCCTTGGCCGAGTTTGGTTAATTAGATGAGAAACATCAATCGAATCCTCTTAATTAGTTTATTTTTCTATTCATTACTACCTTGACCTAGTCTTTAACACTAGGTGAATTCTAACATTGGCCACCATTATAAAGTATTCAAACCGAAGAGAATTAATTAATACATGCATGCATACTTTTCAAGAATTATGAATTATCCAGTTTTACCTTGTTAGTTCTTCATGGTTCTCACAACCCTAGTTGTGGATTTAGCTATTCATTATCAGGGTAGATGCAAGAATCATGATTTTGAATAAAATAATTGAGCACTTTCAGAATACAATTAAGAACACTAAATCCAAGCTCTTTACCAAGAATCATAGGATTGAATTAAAAGCACAAAATAATGTTTCACAAGTGTTTCTCTCAAGCACTCTAATGTTTTATAATGTTCTCCCACCTAAACACTTTAAGTACTTAAAATACAAAACAAAATTGAAATAGGAGATCTGGGTCGGTAGGCTATACGGGCACTTCTATAGGCTGTATAATGTTTTACGACCCATAGTCGGGGCTTCATGGATATTTTATTCATGTCTGGGGTTAACTTCTATGAAACTAATCTGTGGGCTATATAAAGTTCTACGGCCTGTAGGGGGTTTTGTCTTATGACTTTTCAACAACTCCCAACTTTCTGATCCTCAAAGAATGAGACCAAGTCTATGACTCATAAAATCTTTTATGGCTCGTCTGCATGTCTGTAGACTCAACTTGAGAAAATCACCCTTCATTGGAATTGTGTACGAAACCAACTCTATGGCTGATGGAATTTTCCATGGCCCGTAAAGGGTCTCAAAAAATCACTAATTCTATAATATCTGCACACTTGGCCCAAAAATCATGCCAACCCTGAATACTGCAAATCAAATATAAAAGCATATCAATTCTGCTAACATCAATATGAGAACACACAAAATTCCATGTTTTAAGCATTAAAAGTGATGTATTTTGACAACACATTTGTACGAAGCCTCCTACAGGGCGATGATATATTCCACGAGTTGAATGATAAGTTTGTAGGTTAGATCCAGTGAAAAGATGATTTTTAGATGTTAAAGTTACGAGTTATCAGACCAGCCGTAGATCCTGTGATGGCCTGTATGTGAGTTCATATGCTGAAAATCAATAAATACGTTACATGTTGAACTATTATTAGTTAAGGGCTCTTACGAGTCATAGGTCAGGTGATGAGTCATGGATAAGATCGCGCCTGGAGGATTAATGTATTGAAGATTTACTGAAAGTTTCAGACGAAATCCCTTACTGGTCGTAAGTTAGAAGATGGCCCGTAGGAGGAGTTACTAGGTTGATGAGAGCTTTTGTTCATTGCTGATTACGAAGCCTAGGTATGGGCCGTGAAGCCTAGGTTTGGGCCGTGATAGTTCGTCCAAGTTACCAATTCCAGTTTTCCTATTTTTTTGGATTTGGTTTTTACTTATTATATGTAGGTTTTTTAGAGAAGAACAAATGAGAGTAGTTAGAACATTAGAAACTCTTTACTTGTTATTACTGTTGACATTATATAGGATTTATTACATTGTGATTCCTTGTGGAGATTTTGGATTATTGTTCTTCAATTCTTTATTGTAAATGTTTAATAATAACACGATTCTTTCATCTATAGTGAACATGCGTAAATAAACCCACAACTAGAGTTATGGGAGCCATAAAGAATTAATATAGTAGACATTGGTTAATCGGTAATCCTTGAAAAGTATGCATGTATGTATTAATTATCTTTGCGATTTGAATGCTTTTCAATTGGTGGCCAGTCTTAGAGCTCACCTAATTCTAACTCACTGCATCAAGAGGGTAATGAATGGGATATAAAGAATTAACAGGAATCGATGTGATCCTTCTTGTCTAATCAATATAACCAGATCAACGGATGGTTATACTGGAAAAAAGGTAAGGTCTAGTAAAGCAATACTATGGGGATGGATAAATCACATAATGAAACTTTCCTCTCACCTGGATCAAAGGGTTAGCTAAAAATAACTTACCAGTTTTGCATGCTACACACTAGAAAAGGTTATGATTATTTGGCTATACTATTAGGAATCTATGTGGAAGATAATACCCTAGTTACTTTTCTCATTTACTTCACAACACTTGCACTTGATGATTGGATTATAGTTTAGATTCAATTATTACATTTTACAAAATCCCTCCTTTCGAGATATAAGTAGATTAATTCAATGTAATTGCTCATAATTATTCCAGGTCTAGACCTTATTTCACATGGGATCAACCCTAACCACTCTAAAGTTCTATATTTGATAGTGACTGCTTATACCTTCATTGGGAGGTATAGTTTGGGTACATCAAAAATTTTGATCCGCTACCGGGTAATAAGACTTTTAGACTGGTTTCATTAGGGTGATTTGTGAATTAATCCTTATTTTTCTTTTTTTGTTTGCTTTTTAGGTTATTTTAGTTCTATTGCAGCATACAAGTGTAGTTTATGTCAGTACTCATAGTCGGGGCAATCCATTGACTCTGTTTGACCTAGAGATCTTGAGGATATTAAGAAAAATGGCCCAGGCTACAAATGCTCTTGCAAGACTTGCATGAAATATGAATAATGATAACCCACCACCACTTGAGGAAGTGAATCCACCACCACTGGATCTGCAGGATGCTGTTAATACATAAAATCAATATAGGCTTGACCCTATGGTGGTGGATGTCACCAAAGAAATTGTCTTACCTCCTTTATCGGCTGACAAGTGTTTACATGCTACCTTATGCACTGAATCTAGTATCTATGTCTTATTCGAAGCCTTCTAGGTGGTTGCTATATAAATATGATGTGGTTGTGGTTGTCTATATCTATTCTTAGTCCTTTTTGTCACGACCCAAACCTAGGGCCTAGACATGACATGATGCATGGGAACTCGGAGGGACGCCAAGGAAGCCTCTTAACATATCATTACACATCATTGGTAGCAAAAGCAAGGAAACAAAAGAGATAGAAACAAGGGATAATTGGGGCTAAGGGACAATGTTTATACCATAAAGAACAAGAATCAAGAGAGAGAGTCAAAGGTCATAGTATAATACATAACATTTCCAACAACACCACTACTACATAGGTAAGAGCAGGGCCAAGACAAGCAACCGTGCTCACCCTCATAGTCAAGGTATACAATAAAGAAAGAGAGTAGCAATACATAGCATAAGAACATAGACCAATGTCCCCAGAATGGAAGGCTCACCCACTAGCTTGAGAGATATCGTACTAGGTGAAGGAGGAGGATGATGAAACAGGGCTCTGGTCCCTACATGGTGACGTCATATAGGCATAGAGTACGCATTAGTACATTTGAATGTACTAAGTATGTATGAAAACTCAATTAAAGGAAAATGGTCATCCCAACTACCCCTTAACTCCAATACACAAGCCCTTAGCATATCCTCAAGTGTTTGAATAGTTCTTTCGGCTTGGCCATCCGTTTAGGGGTGAAACGTCGTACTAAGGTGAACTTTTCTACCAAGGCCCCTTTGAAAAGACCTCCAAAAGTATGAAGTGAATTGTGAACCATGATCCGATATGATGGACAAAGGAACCCCATGTAACCTCACTAACTCATGGATATACAAGCTTTCATACTCTTCAACCCTATATGTGGTCTTAATAGGTAGAAAGTGAGCCGATTTTGTCATCCTATCAACCACCACCCATATAGAATCAAAACCTTTTCTAGTCTTGGGCAACCCAACCACAAAATCCATATTAATTACCTCCTACATCCAACTGGGAATCTCTATGTCTTGGGTTAGGCCACCCAGCCTTTGATGTTCAGCTTTGACTTTTTGGAAAATAAGGCAACCAGTAACGAATTTGGCAATGTCCCTCTTCATGCCTCCCCACCAATACACTTCTCTCAAGTCTCTATACATTTTGGTGGAACTAGGGTGGATAGAATAAGAAGAATTCTGGGCATCATCACAGATCTTCTCCCTCAAACCATCAATACAAAGCACACACAACCTACCTTAGTACCTAAGGGCCCCATCTCCCCCTGGGAGAAAACATCTACTTTTCCCTCTTTTACCAAGGCCTTCAATTCAAGTAAAGAGGAGTCAAGATCTTGGTTTGCTATCACCATATCAACTAATGAAGACTTAGACCCATCAACAACCACAGCACCATCATCACCAACCTCTTCCAACCTAACCCCCAATCTAGCCAATTGGTGCACCTCCTTAGCTATCTCGTTATCACCACCATCAACATGAGCTACGCTACCCATATATACCCTACTCAAAGCATCTGTCACGAAATTTGGCTTACCCAGATTATAGTGCAAACTCATATCATAGTCCTTAAGAAGTTCTGGCCACCTTCATTGCCTCAAGTGGAGATATTTTTGAGTGAAGACACATTGGGGGCTCTTATGATTGGTGAACACATCCACATGCACTCCATATAAGTAGTGACGCCAAATGTTTAATGCAAACACAACGGCGACTAACTCTAAATCATGGGTAGGGTAGTTCCTTTGAAGTACCTTGAGTTGTCTAGAAGCATAAGCTATTCCTTACCATTTTGCATCAACACACAACCCAAACCAACCAGGAAAACATCACAATACACCACAAATTCCTCAAGTCCATCCAGTAGTGACAATATAAGAGCGAACACAAACTTGTCTTTCAATATTTGGAAGCTCCTCTCACATTCATTGGTCCACACAAACTTAACTTTCTTTTGAGTCAATTTTGTCATAGGTGAAGCAATGGAGGAGAACCCATTCACAAGCCTTCTATAATAACCTTTTAGGCCTTAGAAGATCCTAATATCCGATGGCGTCAATGGTCTAGGCCAATTTCTAATCACATCGATTTTCTTAGGATCCATTTTTATGCCATCCCCCGACACCACATGACCCAAGAATGCAACCTCCTTCAACCAAAATTCACACTAGTCATATTTGGCATACAATTTCTCCTCCCTCAATCTTTGCAATACAGCCCTCAAATACCACATATGTTTCTCCCTACTATGTGAATAGATCAATATATCATAAATGAAGACCACAACAAAAGAATCAAGGTAAGGTTTGAAGACCTTACATTAAGTCCATGAAGATGGCAGGTGCATTGGTTAAACCAAACCATATCACAACAAACTCATAATGCCCATATCTTGTCCGAAATGTCATCTTAGGAATATCACACTCCCTCACACTCACTTGATGAAACCCGGACCGAAGATCAATCTTAGAGAAGAAGGTAGCCCCTTGCAATTGGTCAAACAAGTCATCAATCCTTGGAAGAGGATATTTATTCATGATGGTGACCCTATTAAGTTGTCGGTAGTCGATGCACATTCTAAGGGACCCATCCTTCTTTTTCAAACAAAAACACCGGAGCACCCCAAGGTGATTGGCTAGGTCTAATAAATCTCTTCTCCAACAAATCTTTCAATTGTTCCTTTAACTCTTTCAACTCTTTCGGGACCATACAGTAAGGGGAAATGGAGATATGTTGACTATCGGGGAGGAGGTCTATACCAAAATCTATCTCTTTTTTGGGACAGACACCAGGAAGGTCATTTGGGAAGACATCAAGAAACTCATTTACAACAGGAACCAACTCTATAGAAGTGACTTTAGACTCCATATCTTTAACCCTCACAAGATGATACAAATACTCCTTAGAGATCAACTTATGGGCTTTAATGCAAGAGATGAACCTACCCTTTACCACCATATCATGACTTTTCCACTCATGGACTGGTTTATTAGGAAATTGAAACTTGATCCTATGGATTCTACAATCAATAGAAGCATAGTAATCATGAACCAATCTATCCCAAGAATGACATCAAAATCTACCATGTCTAATTCAACAAGATCACAAGGCAACAACTTATGTAAAATACAAATAGGACAACTCGTATAAACCTTCCTAGAAAAAATAGAGGCACCAATGGGAGTAGACACTTCATATGACTCATGCAACAACTCGGGGGCGACATGGAACTTTTTAGCATCAAAAAGGGTAACAAAGGAAAGAGTGGCACCCGGATCAATCAAAGCATATACATCAAAGTCAAAGATTTTCAACATTCCGATTACAACATCGGGAACCTCAACAAACCCCTGCCTCCCATGTAGAGCATAAAATCGATTATTCCTTAGGGCACCATCTTGAGGATCACCTTTACCCAAAGGAATAGCATTTGCACCCCGGCCCTTTCTATGGTTTCTTGGACAATTCGCTTTCCTACTTCCCATATTCATAGCATAAATTAGAAGCCTTCAAATATGGGATTCCATGACTCCTTCCACATTTAGGGAACACATCATTAGGAGCCACACGACCAACACCTTTAGGCTTAGGGAAGTCATTGGCAAACCCCCTATTAATAGCATGAGTAGGCCCTTGGCCTTGATGAAATCTATCACCCTTTTGGAATTTACCCTCAAACCGGGCCCTCTTGGCCTCATGCCCCCTTCTCTTCCTCAATTTCTCCTCCTCTATTTGATCGGCATAGGTCATGAACCAAGACAAGTCCATGTCACTAATTGGCATGGTGGACTGGCATTCTTCACTTACCAAGTCGAAGATCCCCATCACAAACTTATTCATCCTTGATCTAGGATCGACCACCAAATGAGGAGCATACTTTGAAAGTTAATTAAACTTCAGGGCATACTCCCTCACACTCATAGCACCATGTTTCAAGTTCATGAACTCTACCATCTTAGCTTCCCTATGCTCAAGAGGGGAAAAATGATTAAGGAAAGCTAATTCGAACTCTTCCTAAAGCACCACATTACCAATTCCCTTCTTAAGCTTCAATTGATCATAGCATATTTGGGCTACCCCTTTGAGTAGGTACGCCGCTAACTCCGCCTTTTCATACGGCCAAACACCCATGATATTAAAAATCTTGTAGACTTCATCAATCAACTCTAGTGGATCTTCATCCACCTTTGACCCATAGAACGCCGAAGGATTCATCCTCATGAAGTCTCTTACCCTAGTTCCCAGGGTAGTAGCATGAGGGGCTGGGCTTCTTAATTTACTTGGTTGGCCACAACTTAGGCAACTATAGCATCCCAGAGCTCACCATTAGTAGGTTGCTCCTCGGGAGTTTGTGCCCTTCTTCCTCGAGAGTTTGGCATGATCTAGCATAGCAAATAACAATCGTTAGGGGAAACACTGACCACAACTTACTAGCACTACTTAGAACATGAAAAAGGGAAACAATTCCTAAAATGTCTCATAGCCTCTTACTCATAGTCATGGCGTGCTTCACAACCATGAATAGGACTCCCGATGCTGTGTGTTGGATTTCGAGGATCTATCAACCTAGTACTCCGATACAAAGTTTTTCCTGACACAAACCTAGTGTATAGACATGACATGACGAATGGAGAACCCGAAGGAACCCCAAGCAAGCCTCTTAACTTGTTATTACACATCATTGGTCGCGGAAGAATATAAACAACATAAAAAGTAAGAGTAGGGGGCAACGGGACTAAGGGAAAAGCTTGGATAACATCATAATCAAGAGGCAAGAGTCAAGATCATATCATAGATACATAATATGTCCAACAAACACCTCTAATACATAGATAAGATCGGTAGCCAAGACAAAGCAACAGGGCTTACTCTCATAGTCTGAATAAACAATAAAGAAGAATGTCTCAAAACATTATAAGAGCAATGTACACTAAGGTCCCCAAAATGGAGGACTCACAACTAGCTTGAGTAGTATCAAACTAGCCACATGGAGGAGGATGATCAACTTGGGCGCCGATTCCTACACAGTGATATCATGTAAGCAAGAGTATGCTTTAGTATGTTTGAATGTACTAATATATAGGATGTAATACAACAAGAATTAGGCATCATAGTCAAAATGTGTAACAATAAACAATAGGCATAATATAAAAATATAACATGTATGATCAATGCATAAGTAAAACATTCTTAAGTAACTCATGGTTATATGGGATATCATATGTGTAGAAGACACCAAGCTAGATTTTCAAGGTACAAACCCCTTGGTTGTTGATGATGGTTTCACCCCATCACCCTGGCGGTGTGGTAAGAACCTCTCACATGTTTGGTGATAATCACACCTTATCACCACGGTGGTAAAGTACAAACCCCTTACATGGTTGATGTGTACAAACCCCCACCTCGTTTACCCAGGCTATTGTCCCCTTGGATCGAGTATGGTCTAATGCAATACATCATATCAAGTCTATCATATACATAAGCTCATTTAATCATCACATAGTCAATAATATCATATCTCATGCTTTGGATCTTCAACTCCTCAAGAAACCACATCCGGACATTTTATCAAACACTTAGAGGTGCATAATGCTAGATAAAACCATGAAATATAGCGATGAAATCATGCCATAAAATCCATTGTAAAAGTATCAATCAACACCTTGAAACACCCTCAAGAAATATACATAAAAAACCATCCTCACATCGTACAATAGATCAAAGATTTCTAGCTGAAAACATAGGAAAACAGTCATAATTTCACAAAGCTTTAACATAGTGTGCAGAGAACTCCATAATAGGCAAGACCCAATTATAAATCAACTTTAAATCATGCAATTTGAGAAAAAGGAGGCTTGGGTATCATGGGTGAAAGGAACCCATGAAAGAAACCCACACACCTTAGATTGGAGATAAGCTTGGTGAAGATTGGAGATGGAGACTTGAAGCTTGAAGAAGAACCATGAAGGAGAACCTTAGTTTGGGATGAGGGTTTGGCTCTTGAATTTGGGGAATGAAAATATGGCTAAGTATTTGAGTGATTCTTGGGAAATGTTTAGGATGAAATGAGGGTGAAATAAGGCTAACTATAGGTTTGGGAACACTTAGGCCCAGGACTTAGAAGTGTTGGATCGAACTAAAAAAACAAGTACCATTTTACACAAAGGCGTATCGTGTGGGGATCACGGATTCCTCTCTGGAATTCGCACCCTTAAAAAATCATAATTGCTAATCTTTTCCTCTTAAATCGGGTTTACACCCTTTTTGCCCTATTCTTGACCCCCTGAACAATTATATGAAGTCGGATTTCAAAATAGTATGCGGATTTTGACATATATGGAGATTAAAATTATGGGCATTCTGAGGTACATTTCGGGCACTTTTGGCCTCATTTTAGGAATTCATTGGCAAACCCCCTAATAGAAGCATGAGAAGACCCTTGGCCTTGGTAGAACTAGCCACCCCTTCGGCTTTGGAATTTTCCCTCAAAATGGACCCTCTTGGCCTCATGACCCCTTCTCTTCCTCAACTTCTCATCCTCCATTTATTTGGCATAGGTCATCAAACGGGACAAGTTTATGTCACTAATCAACATAGCGGACCAGCTTTCCTCACTTACCAAGTTGGACATACCCATCATGAACTTGCTCATTCTAGACCTTGAGTCAGCAACCAGGTATGGAGCATAATTAAAGAGTTGGTTGAACTTGAGAGCATACTCCATCACACTCAAAGATCCTTGTTTCAAGTTAATTAACTCCACCAATTTAGCTTCCTTAAGCTCAAGAGGGAAGAACCGATTAAGAAAGGCTACCTTGAACTCTTTTCGTAGAACTACATTGTTAACTCCTTCTCCTCCTTCCATTGATTGCACCATACTTGTGCTACCCCTTTGAGTTGGTAGGCCGCAAACTCCGCCTTATCTTCCGACCTCACACCCATGATAGCCAACACCTTGTAGACTTCATCAACGAACTCTTGAGGGTCCTTATCTACCTTTGACCCATACAATTCTGATGAAATCATCCTCATAAAGTCTCTCACCCGATATGCCGATGCAGAAGCATGAGGGGCTTGGGCCCCTTCATTAGCTTGATTAGGCACAATTTGTGCAAGCAAGGTGAGAGCATCCCGGATCTCTTCTTGTATTTGTGTTAGGCATGATTTAGCATAGCAAAGTATAATCATTAGGTGAGGAAAGTTACTTCAACTCTATAGCACGACTTAGAACTTAAGAAGGGAAACATTTCCTAAAATGTCTCATAACCTCTTACTCATAGTTGTGGTGCGCAACATAACCATGAATACGATTCTAATTGACGCGGTGTGTTGGACTCCGAGGATCTTACAACCTAGTGCTCTGATACCAAGTTTTTCACAACCCAAGCCTAGGGACTAGAAGTAAAATGGCGCATGAGAACCTGGCGAGACCCCAAGCAAGCCTCTTAACATTTCATTACTTATCCTTGGTCGTGGAAACAAGGAACCAACAATACGAGATAGCAATTAGGGATAATCTGGGCTAAGGGACAACTTTTATATCATAAACAACAAGAGTCAAGAGAGAGAGTCAAAGCTCATAGCATAATACATAACATGTACAACAACACTTCCACTACATAGATAAGAGTGAGGGATAAGACAAGCAATTGGGCTCACCCTCGTAGTCAAAGCTTACAATAAAGAAAGAGAGTAGCAATATATAGCATAAGAACATAGACCAATGTCCCCGGAATGGAAGACTCACCACTAGCTTGAGAGATATCGTACTAGCCACGTGGACGAGGAAAATGATCAAATGATGCTCTAGTCCCTACATGGTGATGCCATGTAGGCATAGAGTATGCGTTAGTACATTTGAATGTACTAACTATGTAGTATGCAATACAACAAGTGATAAGTGCCATAAATAAAATGTATCACATAGGCAATGAATAAGCTCATAGAAATATGGCATGTATGTTCAATGCTTATGTAAAACATGCCTACATAGAACATGATACATTTGTAAGTAGAGACTATCACATACTGGTGGATCGTCATACCCTACCACCTTTGGTGATTGACATACCAACCCCATCAATTGGTTTGAGGGGTTTTCACACCCTATCACCCTTGATGATCGAGGTACAAAAACCCCCGACATGGTTATCAAGGTACAAACCCCTCGACAAGGTTAGTGGATCGTCACACCCTACTACCCTTAGTGACTGAGGTACAAACCTCCGGACACAGTCATGGTCAATGTCCAATACTATATAGAAGACATCATATACATACACTTATTTCATCATCATATAGTCATTCAACTCATAAGACATGTATTGGACCTTCAATTTCTCAAGAAATCATAACCGGACATTTAATCAAATACTTGGCATGTGTGTAGTGCTAGTATAAAACTATACTATCCGAGAGTGGAATCATGCTAGAAAATTCAGTTTTGAAACCATCAATAAATACTTGGTAACACCCTTAAACAATATACATCAAAACTTTTCATCAAATCTCACAATAGATCTTAGATCCATAGCTCAAAACATGCTAAAACAATCACAATTTCATAAAACCCAAAATAGTGTGCAATGAAATCCATAATAAGCAAGACCTATGAGTAAATCAACTTTAATCATGCAATTTTAGATAAGGAATATTAAGTATCATGGGTGAAAGGAACCCATGAAAGAAACTCATATACCTTAGCTTTGGGAGAATCATAGAAGAAGTTTGGAAATGGAGACTTGAAGCTTGAATGAGAATCTTAAGATCAGGATGTGTTTTGGGTATTGAAATTAGGAGTGAAATATTTAGCTAAGTGTTTGAATGATTATTGGGGAATGTCTTGTATGATATGAAGGCAAAATATGGCTAAGTACAGGTATTTTCCCGCTTTGGAATACTTAGGCCCAAGACCCAAAAGTTTTGGACCGAGATAAAAAGTCACTTGCAACAAAATACACAGGTCCGCGTCTGATTCGCAATGTGGACCTACCGCGGAGGAAAAATTAACACATATTCGTGACAACTATGCGTCGCAGCACTGTTGCAGTCGATTCTAGATAAAAAATTATGAAAAATAAAATTGCTAATTGTTTGCTCTTTAATCGGAATTAGACCCATTTCCCACAAAATTTGACCCCTGATCAAGAATATGAAGTCGAATTTTTGATATCACGCATGGATTACGAGATATATGATTCCAAGCACTTTCGAGGCACATTTTCGGGCACTTTTTGGTGTTGTTTCACTTGTGATAGAATTTCCTAATTTAACCTGATTCTATGTTGCCCTATGATTGATATGATCCTGTTTACTACGGTTATTCTTATTCTTTATGTACTTATGCCATGGGCCAATGACTTGAGAAGCACATCATGTTCTTGCAATGGTATATTTGTACTCTTAAAGGAGCCCTATAAGCTGTGATGTGGAATGCATTGCTACTAAGCCACTGGCTATCTAGAGACAGGAGTGACCAGGTTGGTGAGGTGTAGGTTATATCCTACATGCTTCCTGGCTATCTATGTTGAGATAGTAGCTATGTTGGTTAGTCATGCAGTTCGTTGATCTCATTCATAGAACCTCCCACACATAGAAAAGTTACCATCCTTTAGTGTCCCATTCACGAGTCAATCTACGAGCTATATTTTTAAGTCTGACTTATAAGTCTTCTTATACAATGACTTCTAGTAATCAAAATTTTTTGCCAACTATTATAATTCAACCATGAAAGCTATCTATGACCTGTGATTCAATCTTTGAGCCATAGGTTGGCTCGTATAGTTAGTCCAGTTTAGAAATTTCTGCAACTTTCCCAATTCCAAACTTTTCAACCTGTGGGGTGTTAGATTAATGATATGCTAAGATGGATTGGTTGGGATACTTTGGGATTCTGATCGTCGTGTCACGTATAGGACATAACTTGGGTCATGATAATTAGGCTTTGTCCTATGCCCCATATATACAGATGAGGCTTTATCAAACATAGTATATATTTTTGTTATTATAGTTTCTCTTAGATTTAATTGTTAAGAATCCATGAAAAAAGTGTTTTGAAGACTTATATTCCTTATTTTAGATCCTTGGATGATTTTAATATTATCTTAGTCATGCTTTTGCTAAGAGGATTAAGTAGGTTCCTTCAAAATTACACTCACCTCCAGCATTTTCAACCTACTAGGACAGTCTAGGAAGCTCTATAAATTGTAGATGATGTTTACTGGGTGTTAGTGGTATGAGAAATCATGGTTCTTGTCACACTTCCTAAGATTACATTTTGGATATTCAAGTCATGATCATAATTATGTTCAACTAGATCATCTTAGTTGATGCCATTTTGTGAGCCGCGTTTTAAGTTTGAGATGATGGGAAAATTTGTTAGAGACCATTGTACGACTATTTAACATAAGTGGCAGGGTAAGTAGGTTTAGGCCCCTAGTTCTCCAATATAGGTAGGTAAAGGTAATACATAGGGTAGCAGGGGTAGTCGCTAAGGTGCTAAAGCTAGTCCTCAATTTGGTAGGTCAAATGGTTGAGGTTGATGTGGTGATATGTAGCATGAAACCAATGCTTAATTAGTAGAATAAACAAGCCACAACCAAGGAACATGCTTCCAACTACCCGAAAATCTAAAATAGCACAAAAAATATAGGTTCTACCCTAAGGCATAAAAACATACTACCCAAGCCTATTATTCCAACTAATTCAACATGAATTTACACATTCCAGCTCAACCGAAAGAATGGGAAACTGTAGCCTATCTCAAAGCCAAACATGCGCGCTCTAAGTCACTCTGTCTGAGCTTTTCCTTTTCTAATAGCCTCCGCACTCTACCGCGTTATCAAAAACAAAATCACAACTTCATTATGATCATTTTGACTGACAATCATAGAAAATGGGCTTACGTCAATTTTTGGGCCAAAAAGCTGGCCTATAGTAAAATTTCAAAACAAAGCCCATATATATTCTTCATACTTCGTGAGTATATATCTTCAATTTTCCCTCGATCCAAGCTCTAAAATAATATAAAATAGCCCAAAAATCAGAAACCTTTCTTATCGAAAAACTAATGTTTTCAACAGTTTAATTACTGAATTTTTTAAAATATAGTAAAATCAGCAGCATCCAACTATACCATGATGTTAATCTCAGAAAATTCTTCAACTTAGATAAAGCTTTCACTAAATTCTGACTCAAAATGACAAAGGAATTGCATTTAAAAATTTACTATAAACAATACCAATATGGCAACAACTATTTAACATTCAGAGAAGCTTTGTCACATCCAAAATACAGCCTAGATGTGACTGGCACCCGCTCATACCATCTGTCCGGAGAACTGAACATCCACACACATATCCAAATTATTAAAGCATAGAGATACAATATGTGTAACACAAAACCTCATCACTACTAATAAAAATAGAATAACTATCAAACCAAAATCATATATCAATATTACGAGAGAAAAAGGTACTTAACAAAATATCTCTAGCCCAAATCACACAATAAGATCATGGAGCATTTAATAGAGTACTATGGGTTCAATTATCTGGCATGCGAACCCCAAGAGAGAAGAAAAACTTAAGATATAATAGATAGAGCTAATATAGTAGCCTCCACAAACGATGTGAAGGCTCATCTCAGCAACAGAGTCCATAGGAACGAACTTATAAGCCAAAAGTCTCACCCTCAGCAATAGTATCTGCATTGACATGCAAGTAAGGAGTGAGCTATATATAAATATAAATCCAGTAAGATCCTGGACTCACTACTTTAATACAATCGGAATAAGAGTCATAAAATACATCTGTGCCACCAATATGCATAAATAATAAACACAAGAATATACATCATAATAATCTCAATAAGTTCAAACAAATTTTCAAAAAAGTCACTATATGTGGATACTTTGTTGATTTGAGCATGTGCATAATGACCTTGGGCCATTAGTGATTCATAGGGATAGCTATTGGTCAGGTTATGTAGGAGTTATGTTGAGTTTTGAGTTAATTGAGAAAGTTGTACCCGTAAAATGAGTTTTTAGGTAAAGTCATAGTAAATGCTCCTGGAGTGGAATTTTGATGATTCCATTAGCTTTGGAATGGTCGAATTAGATTAAAGGCATGTGCGGTGCAATTATATCATAGATTGGAAATTTAGCTGTCGGAACTAGTTAATAGTTGACTTAGTCAACACGCTAGAGAACTATGTCGCAAATGAGAATTTTAATAGCACGATTAGCTTCAGAATGTCAATTTTGATCTACGAAGACCCTTTTTTGATGCCGGGGACATCAGCATGTGATTTGAGCCTCTAGGGGCTTTTCGTTAAGAGTTGTATATAAAGAAGTGGGAACTTTACTTTATTGTCGGAAGCTTTGTTTGTAATTTTTAACGCACAATTGGATCTAGAATATTAAAATCTATAAGGTTTTAAAGCTAGTTTGCGATAATCGAAGCCTAAACAAGCCCGAAACAACAAAAAAAAGGGGATTGAAGGATTAATAAAAGATGAGAGCCAATGATGTGGCAGGGTTATGGGGGGGGGCTGCCATATGGAACGACCTGGTGCTTCCATGTGACAATGAGGTGACAACTGCATACCTATATATATATATGGCCACTTTCCAGGTATAGTAATGAATATATGCATATATTTGCTGTCTAACTTCGAACTACAATTCCAAGATCATTTTTCATCCAATTTGAGTGATTCAAAATCATGCATGACTTGAAGTTTTGCAAAGAACATCTTTGTGAAGCTTGATTGACATGTATTTTGAGGTAAATTTACTGATTTAGCTGATTATTCGTCAAAATTGGTGAAAATTTTACATGTTGATTTTGTAACCAATTCTTGACGGAATTAAGTTAAATTTGAGGCTAAATTGTTCTACGTTATGATTGAAATATTGTGGTGTGCTTGATGTTCTTTTATTTTATCTGGTTAATGAGAATTTTGACCAAGAAATTTTTGAAAAAAATATTTTCTCAGTAAGGGTTTTAGCCTAGGATGGGTGAGAAAAAGACAAGAATGCTCTTGATTTTAAAACTAAATGTCAAGTACCATGATAGACCAAGTCCACGATGCGTATGAATTCCATTTGTCAATTATAAACAATATATAGAAGAAAACGATGAAGATTACTCAAACGGCATGTCAAAAGAAATTTTTGACACTTTCACGATATTCCTCTTGAATGAATACACAAGTTAGCCTTTTGAATAACTAAAATTAGATGCAAAATTACCTAAAAATGCAGTGTAAAGTTGAGAGAATATATACAAATATCTTCCAGGAAATAGCCATATGAATATACATATATGCTTCCAGCTCAACAAGCCACATGGGATCGTGAGGTGTAGCCACGCCACTATCCCATGGCAGAACCATACTACGCCACATATGAAGTATGCTAACTTGGTCAATCGATCAATGATGACCTAAATGTTTTCATTACCCTGATGGGTCCAAGGTAATCCCATAAAATGCCTATGGTGATACAATCCCATTTCCACTTAGGAATGGATAGTCTCTTATACTCCTCATCAGGCCTCTGACGCACGACCTTAACCTGTAGAAGACACAAACAACTACGGCACCTGAACTCAAAGCTATGATCATATTCAATTGGATATGGTCATATCCGACCCAACCCCAAAACGTAGAATGGTCAGCTTTTTTGGACTGTAGAACGATAAGAGGGTGAGTCATGCCCATTCTCTATCAGGACACGAGCAGGAACATATAAAATAATGGAAAAGTGAATACATCTACATGATGTAATGACATATTCCAAAATAAGTGATCTGATATGATAGGTTGCCCACAAAAAAGGAAAGACTTTTACTAATCGCATAATAATTCATTCTTATGTGTGCTTACAATTTTGTTGAATCTTGTAAACATGATCTCATTATTTTTGTCATCCTCCATTTTGAACAGCTCATATTCTTTTACTAAATTGCTTTGGATCCTCTTTGACTATACTGGTTCCTTATTACTAGCTTCAAGTTTGTGCGTCATCTTTTTTATAATTTTACATATTTAAAGCTTGTCATATTCAGCTCCACTAACTACACAGTAAAATAAACTAATAGCTCTGGCATTAGTTTTCATTACCACTTATTATTTCTTTGTAATTTCAATCGATTCCAAGTCAATTGATTTTTCAGAAGTACCTTTGTTTGGTGATGCTAGGAATAGGGTTGGGTCCTCTCTTGATCACTATCCATGTCTAAAAGTCAATAGACTGCATGAAGTATCTAAATCTACCTTTCTAGTTAGATTAGTGTTGACTATTGAAGTAAGGAGGATGATTTGATGAGTGATCATCTTGATGAATATCACCATGACTCTGATAGTTGGTCATTTGATCTTTGCTCATGTGCTGTTAAGCACTACTTAGGTGAGACCTGCTCTGCTACCAATTGATAATCAAGAGGGGGTGAATAAATTTTTTTCTAGTCGACTATCCAGTAGGATAGTTAACTCAACTATAAGTTAGTTCACATATAACAATAATAATGAAAATAGCAAAAAATAAAAATGAGATCTAGAATTTTTATACTGATTCGGATCACCAGTGTGGTGTCTAGTCTAGTCTCAATGGATTACAAGGGTTCTCATTAAAGCTTTGCTGAAAGTTGGTGCTTATATACTTTCTTTCAAGATTCGGTCAGATGATCCACCACTACCTAAATAGAGTAAAAAAACCCCCAATGTAGGAGGTAAATCAACTATGAAGTCATGGCAATACGCTCCCACTTTCACTCAAGACCAAATTCTTGAAAAATATATCCACTTTAGGCTGTGAAGATTTATTTTATGCAATGTTGAAAAACTAATGTGCTGTTATTGCCTACTGATGGTGGTGCAATTTGATGGATTCAGGGGATGCCTATGTTTGGAATTATAATCCTATTCGATCTTCGAATATTGAAGGGAAGGAATAGGTTCATGTCAAAGGAACACTTCCTTTTATATTCAGGTTTGAAGAGGAGGAACCTCTCAGCCTGGAGAAAGAAGAATGGAAAAAGGGAACTAAAGATATTTTGGTTGATTTTGACTGTGTATGTTAGAATCACATAAGCATAGTATTTTAAAAATTATATTCTGCTGCATATATGTTCAAAATTCATGGCCGTTAATTGAGAACTGAAGTGTGCACGAGAAGAGTTGGGGCAATGCAGCTAGTTTTATGCCTCAAAAATGTGTAGTAACTGTGCATGATAACTGGTGCCATTGAGTTTTCGATTGCAACAATTCTAAAAATTGTTACCATCAAAGCTCTATAGGGACGGTAGTATGTGTGATGTCATAGTATTTTAAAATAATTATTCTATTAGATCCAAGGATATATTGCAACAATTACAAGTGTTGCAACAGATGAGCTATTGCTACAATTGTATAACTGTTACCGCTAAGTGTAGCAATAGGTCAAACTTCTAGTATAAGTTCTTGAACGTGGAAATTTTGAGAGCTTGCTACGGACTAATGTTCTCTTTCAATTAAATGGACATCCAAAAAAATTATGGAATTAGTTTACGAGGTTTCTTAGTCCATAATTATTTATTTTTTGTTCACTCTTAAATTCATGAACGTATGTCATCTTCAGGCTGAGAGAACATGAGAGAGGCATGGAAGACAATAATTTGAAAGTAGCCACCATGTTGATTCTAAATGCTCCTTTTTATTTGGAAAGAGAAATTTATGCTTCCTTCCATCTGTGAAGCATGTCATGCTCAAGGTCATCCACATTCCAAAAGCTATGATTGATCTATAATAGAGTACGCATTTAAACTTCTCCCAGTTCTTTATCAATCATAATTACC
Source organism: Solanum medicagineum (assembly GCA_026153255.1). Taxonomy (NCBI): domain Eukaryota; kingdom Viridiplantae; phylum Streptophyta; class Magnoliopsida; order Solanales; family Solanaceae; genus Solanum; species Solanum medicagineum. Next base: position 14,901,860 of record JAPFFP010000046.1, read on the forward strand.
TGACAAATATCCTTTGCTTCTCTAGAAATCAAGGATTTGAGATGCTCAAAATATCGAGCCTTCATCCATCCAAGTTTGTTAACCAACAACCTATTATGCAACAACATTCATTGTTGTTTCAAAGACTCAACAAGCTATTGGCTCTTCCTAAGAGTCTGATATGCTTCATTACGTCTAAATATTAACAGACAGTTGTTGCACCCGTGAAATGTCAAGCAACATAGCAATGTAGCTCAAAGTCTCGATCATCTTGCATTGGTTCTTAAGAAATAGTTATGTTGAAAGGCAGAAAGTTTGAAAGATAAATTGAAGATCAAAAGGAAAGGTAGATTGTCCAAACAAGGTGGAGATGTAAATGAGGTAATTAAGTTGTAATCAATTTGATACAAGTGAAGCTGATAGAAAAGCTTTTGAATTCATTGCTAATTCAGAGAACAGATTAGGCTTTAGAAAATTGAATCGTTTTGATAGACCAAAATATAACATTTGAGCCATTTTATAAAGACTAGCAGTTACCAAAATACACTAAATAAGTCGGATTGCCTCATGTGCCTAACTACTTCCTTTTGAAGGTTGTTTACAAGAACTGAAGCATGCAGTAGGCACCACACGAGACGCAGGAGATAGTATATAAAATATGATGGAGGCCCTCATGGTTAACCATGGATTCAAGTATATTATCCTCAGACAGAGAACATGAAGTATTCTCTTTATTCCTGGAAAGAAGTACATCCGAAAGATATTTTTTTCTAGTTTGTGGTTCAATCTTGTCAACCTCCCATTTCAATGTCACTTGATAGTAAACATGAACAAATTTTGTCTAGCCATTCCTGTAGGCTCGGCTGATGGCTTGTTATTCTACAAAGGGATTCTAGAGAACGTCAAGCAAAACCACTCTTGAAGCCCCTATAAGACTTATTCCTTCTGAACAGGCTTTTATCAATTCAACAAGTACTTTGACACTCTTTTGGGCATTAAGAGAGTTTATTCATATCTTTCACAGGTTTACATCAAGTTTTCCATCCATATAGAGAATCTCCCGACCTAAAGTACAGCCAAAAAGAGAATTAAGTTTCTCCTTGATCAAGTTTAGAGAATCAAGTAACTGGCTAAATATTTTAAGCCTCTCCCTTCACCCACTATATAGTCTGATTAACTCAACAACAAATTTCATTTTTACTCCAATATCTCGATCCAATCGACATCTTGTTTCTTTGAGTTGACTTTCTAACTCAGGGTATTCCTTCCTCTTTGCTTCTAATGAATGATGAATAGAGATCAAAGATACCATATTTTGTTTGTAAAAGGAGGCTGGATTCTCTGGAATTCTTTTAAGCAACTCCTTCTGCAACTCTGTGGGTTTCAAGTGTACAACAGTATTAAATTACCTAGAAGGGTTACCTTTTTTATATTTTCACATTAATGGACTAGTGATGAAATGATATCCCTAAACACTTCCTATGCTCAGGCATTATTGTCAATGGAATTGCTAAGAGAAGCCCATTTTTACTCCAAACCTCTAGTGAACTTTGGACTAACTACACTGAAAGTGTTGCACAACTCTTTGATGTTATTCTGGAATTGAGTTCCATAAAAAAGTGAGCAGCAGTTCCAGAAAAAAGTGAGCGCTTCTCTATTTCAACTTTCCTCAAAGCTTTCCACACTAGGTTGTACTCATTCCGAGTAGTGTGCTCTTCTTCAAGTACCAGAAGACCAGGAAATTTTAGAAGTATTTCCCTAGTCACTTTGGCATAACCATCTACATCTTCTCCCGTCACACATGAGAGAGGCATGGGAAAAAATAATATGTCATTGATGTTTGTATAAATTTTATAACTACTTTGAGTAAAAAATTAATAGTTCGACACAGAAAAACACTTTATTATGAACATCCCAATGAGGGACTCACACACATTTATATAAATTTTAATAAAAATTTATGATTCACATTGATGAATAATGATGAAGGAGATAGGCTTGTGTTCATTTGGTCATTATAATGGAACAATATTAATTGTGTTACACATAATTTCTTTTTTTTTAATGATATGGGAGGTGAAGCTTTTTAACAATCTCCAAAATGATTAAAAACATGAATTAGTAAGAAATGGTAGGACTAATTTTTATGATTTGTATACAAGATCCAAGGAGGATCAAGTAGAATCTAAAAGAAAAGAACAAATCCCTTATGTCAAAAAATATTTGGTAATCAACTTGCTAGGAAGGATCGTGTAAAGAAGAATCCATTTTCGACTTATTGGTAATCCATGATCAACTTCCTTTCGTAGTACCCTACCCCCAGGGGAATTCAAATCCCCACTGCCTCCTTGAAAGAGAGATGTCCTAAACCACTAGACAATGGGGGCCTGCTTGACCAACGGCCATCATACTATGATCATAGTATGATCAGTTTTTTGAAATTGTAAATATAATCGAATGATTCTATCCGAGGGATCCTAGAACTGGGTCTATGTCAAGTAAGTTGATTAAAAAATTTTACGAAAGCCGGAGAAAAATTGTCAAATGCATCCAAGGGAAGTACAAATCTACAAATATCTTGAAAGATACTAAATATTAAAATTAAGGACTCTTATACTTTCTTGATTTGCTCCTGAAGTCTATTAACACGCCTTCCAAATTTATGGATGGAGGATTGCTATTCACTGCAAGTTGTTATCAACTGGCAGAAGTCCCTAAGATTTTGCTCTATTCTTCAAAAGAATATTCATCCTTCCTTAACAATGATTAATTTCCTTGGGTTGAAAGACTTCCTCATCCTCTTTATATAAAAAGAAGTCTGAGTGGAAGTTGATGGAACATCCGTTGTACTCCACAAAAGCAAAACAAAGAAAAATACAAGTAGGGGTCATACTGACAATATGTACTGAATAGGTATCATCGGCTGACTCATAATAGAAATCAATATACATAAAGTAATAGTAGAAAATCAAATACAACACTTAATAGGTGGCAAGTAACAAGAATTACATAATCAATCGACAATATCAAGAACAAACATAAGGACTCAGGCCTCCACACCAAATTTCTTTTAGGAAACAGATTCTTTTAGCTTGGGTATATTAAGATGTTTCAGTATGTTTTCATTTAATATTATCATGTTGGAATATGATACCCGAGATCAAAATATTTCATGCCACAATATGGCATCCAATCCAATAATATTATGTCAGAATGTGATAATCAATCCATATATATTTACTTCATCATTTTTATCATTACTTTCCACTTTATTAGCAATATTTCATCAACCTTTCTTTATTCAAGACGTAACTTTGATAAGGTAAGGTCAAGATTGTAAATTCACTGTCTTGGAATTGCAGACCGATCATAACAATATGTAATCATTCAACTATAATAATTAAATGCACAGAAAACTCCACAATGTTACTCAATAAATATCAATCACTATTAAGAGTCTTTCTATCATATAGAATAAATCATAACCAATCTCAACCGAAGAACCAAAATGAAAAAATATAATTAACTAATGTCTTTCCCTTTTCGATGCCTCAAAACTTTTTTCAATCTATCAAATATATAATATTCATAAGAAAATAAGTCCATAGACATCAATGTCACAAAATGTCTAGTGTTGACTAAACAACTCATCCAAATCTATAATCATGTTCATAAATCTCAAGCCTAGGATTAAATCTTGCTTACTCTAATTAGCACAATTCTAATGATATTCATATAATTCAATGCACCTAATATTTAATCACCTATCTCAGTATATCAAAATATGAATCACAATATGAAAATTAAAAGAGTAAAATTCGAAAGAAAACTAACTAAAACTTAGTGTATCAAGAAAATAATTGCACAACTACTCCACCACTTATTTCTTTAAAATATTATTTTTTTCAATGATTAGGTCATCACTATTTTATCATCAACTATCCAAAAATGTGGAGCTCACTAACTTGGCTACACATTGCCAATTTTCTAGGAAGTTAATGCTTCAATTTTATTCTATTTAAATACAATAAATTATTGGTACATTATAACCCTCAATGAAATATATCTCTCTACAAAATTAAAAGAAATAAATTTTGATTTTACCTGAATGCTCAAGCTTATTACTTTTTCCTCTTTTGTTAGACGCCGTAGGTGAGTTCTTTCCCCTTTTCCATTTTCCTTTTTTTCCTTTCTTATTATCTACTAAAAGTGATGAACCCTTGTAATTCATTTTAATAAATATAAATAAGCAGTATAGGATATTAACTATATTATCAATTTAGCTCACTAATTAAATAATTATCTAAAACTTCCCTCGACTAAATAACCATAGTTATCGAGTAGTCAAAAGTGCCCATTAAAATTATACGGGATGAATAATTTATTGGGTAAGAAACTCTAATACTCAAAAATCACTTAATGAATTGTTACATCAGATATCCATTTACCCGTTTTTCGTTCCTGAAAAGTCAAAAGAAGAGAGAGGATAAGAAAAGGTATCCAACTCAATCTCTTAAATGGACTCCTCAAACAGACGGTTCTTTCGTTGAACCTTCACTAGTGCAATCTCCATTGAGCTCAACTTACGGACCTCCCTAATTAACTAGAATAGCTACAGGATCCTCTTTATAAGACATGATCTCATCAAGAAGGTCCAAATCCCAATGAATAGTGTAGTTTTCATCAACATGATATTTCTTCCACATTGACAAATGAAAATTTGGGTGCAGTCTAGAAAAACTTGGAGGGGAGGCCAATTCATAGGCCACCTCTCCCACATGTTTAAGAACTTCAAATGGTCCAATATACCTTAGACTAAGTTTACGTCACTTATTAAACCTCACCACACCCTTTATGGGTAAAACCTTCAACAATATTTTCTCTTCTTCCATAAACTCCATGTTTATGATCTTTTGGTCCTTCATACTCCTTCTACCTACTCAGAGCTTCTAGAAACTTCTCCTAAATAAATTTCATCTTCTCCAATAACTCCCTCGAAAGATTGGTACCCCAAGGTCTCACCTCAAATAAATTAAAATAACAAACAGGAGACCTACATCTCCTCCCATACAATGCCTCAGATAGAGTCATGTTGATACTGAAACAATAGCTATTATTATATAAAAATCCTGTCAAAGGTATTAACTGATTCCAATAACCACCAAAATCTCTCATGCATGTACGGAGCATATCCTCTAGCACTTAAGTTGTCCTCTTGAATTGTCGATTAGTCTGAGAGTCAAATGCGGTACTAAGATCCAATCTAGTACCTAATTCAGCCTCTAAAGTCCTCCAAAATTTAGAAGTAAACTGCCTACTAGTTTCTAATATGATAAAAACTGAAAGTCCATGAGATAGAAGAATCTAGCAGTCCGTGTAAGGGAATAGGGACTATATACTTTCTCTATGATCCAACACTAATATAAATTCTCCTGATGAAGGACCAAAACGATAATTTCATACTTAGAAAAAATAGACGTTGGTACCCATACAGATGGCTTTACTATCCGTATCAAGGTATACAGACCGTATACTTCTCTGTGAAGCTTCACTTAGAAAAATTCTTGTTTATAAAGTTTCGATACAGTGATCCAATACATAAAATAGTTTCACTCTGACGCGCATATGAAGGGCCTCACGGATCGTGAAGGACGATATGGTCCATGTGTGAGAAGGTCCATGTGTGAAATGCCTTAGCAAAAATGTGGATTTTCAAGGCCAATGGTACCCATCCAATCCACCATAAAGTCCGAGTGGGGTCCATGTGTGGTATGCCTTCATCTACAACTCCATATTAAAGCCCACACAATCCACAAGGCCAAGGGCCACTTCAACAAGCCTCCATATGGTCCGTATACCCTCACATAGACTGTGAAGACTTCCCTGAAGCGTCACTTTCATCCAAAACTCTCCGAAACCAAATTTTCAAGCTCTATTAAGATTGTACAAAGTCTAGGTCATTACATTGTTATTTTTACATATTGCAATTAAATGGGTGTGAGAGAGTATCATTTGAGCTTAAAGAATCTATAGCGTTCCTAAATTTTCTAATCCAACTCTTTTTTTCTCAATACTATGATGTTGGATTGATAGATTATAGAGGGTACTTATGGGTCTGTGATTTAAATCTTAGAAGAATGCTCTTAACTGAAGAGTTGGTAGTTGATGGGATGAATTGATTTTACAAATAGGCAATGAGTCTAATTGAATGAGTTAACCAAACTGTTGATGTTTTATGGGCATGTTGAGTCTTGAGAAGAGTATTTTGCATCAAATTGAGTATGAGGAAGTCCAACTTGAACTGAATATGTAGACAACGTAAGAGATGATTGAACCATAAAATTGAATGTTTCTCTATTTTCCCAAAAAGAGGACTTGATATTATTGATTGTGGATCTACTGATGGGATGTCCTTTACCCTGGCAAGGTTTTGGATGGATGTGGCAATGACATCATTTCATTGTATCATCTTCGACTCATAGTTTATGGTTGTCAGTTAGACAAACTCCCAAATATGCCTTGATAGTACTCTGAGTAGATTGGACTAGATGGAATATGAGTGGTCACCATCTAAATTGTATTCTTACTTTAGACTCTTGCTTTGCTGATTGAGTTTCATACTTCGTGAGTTGAGATATTTGAGTTAATCTAATTCTATCTTTACATGTTTCATTCAGCTATTTCACATACTCGTACATTCCACGTACTGACGTCCATTTGGGTCTGCATCTTTTCATAATGCAGAGACAGGTAATAATGGTCATCAACAGGCACCTGTTTGCTTTCAGCTGATTAGTGATCGTTTCCCTACTTTTGGAGGATATCATGTTCTTTTATATCTTTGAGTTTAGACTTATTTTAATCTATTTTGAGGTAGCCATGGGTCTTTGATTTGCACCACTTTGTCAATGGATAAAGGCTTCATAGACTAGATTGTCATGTTGTGATTGCATGTTTTTTTTTTTGCAAGTTTATTTCACACTGGCCTTACTTAGTTGATAGATAGATTATTTGGCCTTTGGCCTTTGTTTATTGTTTTTTCATTACTTTTCATTTAGTATTATTAATCATTGATGGCTAAGATACACTATGAAGGTCTGGGAGAGAGTGGTAGAGATGAGGGTGAGACGAGTAGTGTCTATTTCGAAGAATCATTTTGGATTCATACTGGGGTGGTCAATTACTGAAGCAATTCATCTTGTTTGGAGATTAATGGAGAAATATAGGGAAAGAAAGAAGGACCTCCATATGGTGTTCACTGATCTTGAGAAGGCCTATGACAAGGTTCCAAGGGATGTCCTTAGAGGTACCGAGAGGTGAAAAGTGTTCCAATGGCATATATCAGAGCAATTAAGGACATGTACGATGGATCCAAAACTCAGGACAGAACGGTGGGAGGAGACTTTGAGTATTTTCCTGTTGAGTTGGGACTCCATCAAGGAAGTGTGTTAAGCCCTTTCCTATTGGCCTTGTTGATGGATAAGGTGACACGATCTATACAAGAGAAGGTTCCATGGTGTATGCTATTTGCAGATGACATAATGTTGATTGATAAGACTCAGACTAAAGTTAATGATAGGTCGGAGGCTTGGAGACACGCCTCGGACCAAAACAAAATACTTGGAGTGCGAATTCAGTGTTGTGAGGGACAAAGCAGACATTGACATGAGGCTTGCCACTCACCCTATCCCTAATAGGGAAAACTTTAAGTATCTGGGGTCCATCATCTTGAGTAGTGGTGATATCGATGATGATGTCACATATCGTATTGTGGTCGCATGGACTAAATGGAGGCTTGCCTCGAGAGTATTGTGTAACAAGAAGACACCACCTAAACTTAAAGGTAAGTTTTACAAAATAATGGTTATACCATCTTTGTTGTATTTGGTGGAGGGTTGGCTAATAAAAAATGCGCATGTTCAGAAGATGAATGTCACAGAGATAAGGATGTTGAGATGCATGTTTGGTCACACCAGGAGTGATAAGATTAGGAATGAGACTATTCGGGAGAAGTTAAAGGTGGCCCTTGTGGCTAATAAGATGAGGGAAGCGAGACTGCGATGGTTTGGACATGTGTAAAGGAGGAGTATCGATGCTCTTGTTAGGAGGTGCGAGAGGCGGGTTTTTGGAGCTACACAGAGGGGTAGAGGTAGACTGAAGAAGTATTGGGGGAAGGCTATCGGACATGATATGGCGAAAATTGATCTCATCGAGGACATGACCTTAGATAGAAAGAAGTGGAGGTCGTGAACTAGCAGGTTGATTGGTTCATAGGTTAGGTCGATGTCTGGCATTGGGGTACAGTAGGGTAGCAGGAGTAGTCATGTTTATATCATGTTTGTCACTATCTGTCATATAGGTGTTAATTTTATCGTATTTACATATTACTATTTGCTTTTCAATATTAGTTGCCCTTTTTATTCCCTTTGTTTCCTTGTTGTCATATCTAGCTTATTCTGCTTATGGGTTTTTGAGATGAGGGTTCCTAGGAAACAACCTCTCTACTTCTATGAGGTAGTTGCAAGGTCTCCGTACATTCCACCTTCCTCAGAGCCCACTTGTGGGATTCCACTGGGTATGTTGTTGTTGTTGTTATTATTATTAATCTTTAATGTATTCCACTATTAGATTCTGATTGAACAAATGTGATAAAGCAGAGTGGTTTGCTTGGGGGCTAGTAATAGCCTCTAAGTGCTGGCCATGATAAGGTACCCTCCTCAAGCGTGACATGGGTACCTTCCGCCGATACTCACCATTATATTTTTACATCTACTCATGGTACAGGTCAAGTACAAGCCATGACTGTTGATCTAGGGGCATTGTAGACACTTCAGGAGACTTTTGCTAAGCACCAGCTTTTTTGGGATCTTCTACAGTCTCCTTCTATTATTTGGGCCGTGTTTTGGATTCAGATATTAGCCTTCTCCATATCTAGTTTTGTCTTGTATTGTATTATACTATTCTGACTATGTGTATATTCTTATTTTGAAGTTTGGGTTGGCTTGCCCGTAGGTGGGATTTAATAGGCGCCACATGACCTATAAGGTTGGGTCCTGACAAGTTGGTATCAAAGCTTTAGGTTCACTGGTCTCATTTTCATAAAGCTACCATCTAGTTGAACCCTATGGATGGGTGCAGAGACGTCTGTAACATATCCTTTGGAGGCTACGGGATGTTTAGCAAACTCTTTGTTATTAATTCTGTTCATCCAATGTTGTATGTCGACATTTTGGAATCTGATTGTTTCTCTTTTTTGCAGATATGACGTGTAAGAGATAGCCTCTTGGTAGAGGCAGGGGTATGCTATTAGTTCCCAACAAGGAGGAGCCCCCAAGTCCCATTGAGCAGTTGCAGGATGCCTTAGCTCCCCCATAGCCGGAGGCACCATTTCCTCCACAACAGGAGGTACCTATTCCCCCATTGCCCACAACCGTTTTTGTAGTTTTACCTGAGATAGTGACGGCTATTGGGCTATTGTTAGTTGTGCTTGAAGGCATACAACAAGCTCTATTACCAGCACAAGCTCCTCCAGGATAGGCCCCGGTAGAGCATGCCACTCCTGAGGCTCTAGTTGTGCATCCATAGGGAGCCACACCTTTCCAAGATAAATGGATGCTTGGGTATTTTCTAAGATTGACTCCACTAAGGTACGCAATAGCGGCTAGGGAGGATACCCAGGAGTTTTATACATCTTGTAGCTTACTAGTTGCAAGGGCCAGATAGGCAGTGGTGGCAGACCTGGAGGGTCATATAGGGTTGTAAATATATCACTTTTTAATGAAGATGTATAGATGTAAATCGCAAAGTTAGGAAATAATTTTATATTTAAGATGTGTTTGAAAGAATTGACTACGTAGACACACTTGTATAAAATGAAACATAACAAAAAGAAATGTTATTTAGATGACCCTTTATTGTGTGAGAGATAAATGAGAAAATAAAGGGAAAGCAAAAAATCTACGAGCCATTTTTGCATCTTAGAGAAACAAGAAAATAAAGGGAAAGAAAAAAAACTTATGTCAATTGTGCATTTTATTATAAATTAGAATCTTTTTAGTGAAACACCCCAAATTTGTGCTTCGAAAAATATCCATAATCATAATTTCCATATATCTCAAAATCCATGCGTGATATCGAAAACCAACATCATATTCTTGATCAGGGGGTGAAATCGAGTTGGAAATGGGTATAAATCGGATTTTAAGAGGACCTGTAGGAAAATATAATTTTTGCTAATTTACGATTTGCAGAGAGAATCCGCTCCCTTGCCGCGAGACGCTAGGGGCACTGAGCAGTACAAAATTTTCTTGCGTAATGGGTCCATGTCGCGCCAAGGATTCGAACTAGAGTAAGTTTTTCCTTGGTTTTTCTATATCGCCCAAGGGCATTGGGTTCATAGCCCATGCCCACTTATGCGTGAAAACACCATACTTAGCCATTTTTCAACTATATATCACTCAATACTCTCTTAAAAACCTCTCCAACCAAATATTTCATTCAAATTTCAAGGATTTCAAGCTCAACTTTGGAACTCAAGGATTCTCTTCAAGCTCTAAGTTCTCCTCAAGCTCATCCCAAGAAAACTCAAGTTTGAGGTACGTGGATTTCATCCTTTGGGTCCTTTCACCCATGGTACCCAATCTTCTTTTTTATGAAAATTGCACATTTTCAAGTTGTATCTTCTATTGGTATCTCTTATTATGGATTATGATTATAAATTATGTTGGGGTTTTATGAAATGTTGAGTAATTGTGCATGTCCATCTATTTAAAGCTTATACTATGAATTAGTTTTATCTATTGAAAGTATGCATGTTTTGAGCTATAAAACTATGATCTATTATCAGGTTTGACGATGGATTTCAAGGTACCATACATGAGGGTTTTACCATATGTTGGTGGGTTGATTTGCATTGAGTTTTCTCATATTATTTCACTCTTGAATTGCATGATTTTGAACAAGCATTATGCACCCACCAAGTGTTTGATAAATACCTTAACAAGGATTAGCAAGTTATTTACATAAGTCATATGACTTTATGATGATTAAGGGCTTGCATGTATGCATTGAATTTATGAAAAGTATCTTGATGTTGCAAGTAGACCACACCTTGTTTGTGAGTGACATACCCAATAACCTTGTTGAGGGGATGACATGCGTCAATCACCTTGTTGAGAGGGCGACATGCGTCAATCACCTTGTTGATGGGGTCACATGACTCAATCACCTTGTTGGAGGGTGAAATGCCCAATCACCATGTTGAGGGGTGACATATATCAATCACCTTGTTGGGGGGTGACATGCCCAATCACCTTGTTAAGGGGTATGTACCTCAATCACCTTTTTTGGGGGTGACATGCCCAATCACCTTGTTGAGGGGCTGAGTACTTCAATCACCTTTTTGGGCGGTGAGATGCCCAATTACCTTGTTGAGGAGGGAGTACCTCAATCACCTTACAAGGGGGTGACATGCCTTGGATTCTATGTAGTAGTTCGCTTGGTCTATATTAGCTATGGTCTCTTCCCGCACATGCAATATGCAATTTGCAAGTTATATAATTTTCAAACATGTTTTACTTTAAGCGTTGATCATGCATGCAGATATTATACTAATCCATGGCTTATGATGATGCATTTTGACTATATTAGCTTATTTTTGTTGCATTGCATCCTACATACTTAGTACATTCCAACGTACTAACACATACTCTATTTTATAAGATATTAACATGTAGAGACTGGAGCACCTCTCGATCATCCTCCACATGTCTAGTTCGGTGCTTTGAAGATAAGCTTTGGTGAGTCCCTAAGTCTGAGGATGCTATCTATGTTACTTTTTCTAGTTAATATTTCCTTATGTTGAACACTTTTTACTAACGAATGGTCTTTGCTCTTCTAAATCATATCAGTTCCAAGAGGGAGGCTAAGGAGAGCCCATACACCCGAGGAGCAACCGGCTCCTACCGTTCCTAAAGCTCCTCAAGATGGAGAGGTAACCCAAGATGAATTTCGGGATGCTATTATAATGTTGGCTCGTGCTATGACCAACCAAATTCACCAAGGGATCCAAGCCCCTCATGCTCCCACTTCAGCTTCTAGGGTGAGGGATTTCACTACATTGAACCCACTAGAGTTCCATGGATCTAAACCTGAAGAGGATCCCAAAGAGTTGATCGATGAGATGTACAAAGTGCTATCTATCATGGGGGTCAATTCGGGGAATAAAGAGGAGTTAGAGGCCTACCAAATCAAAGGTGTGGCCCAAATTTGGTTCACCCAATGGAAATTGGAGAGGAGAGATGATGATGCTATTCCTTGGGAGAAGTTAAAAGATGCATTGATCAACTTGTTCTTTCCTATTGAGATAAGAGTGACTGAAATGATGGAGTTTATGAAACTTAAGCAAGAATCCATGAGTTTGAGGGAGTATGCCCTCAAGTTCAACCAACACTCCAAGCATGTTCCATAATTGGTTGCGAGTGAGATCAAGGATGAACAAATTTGTGCCGGGAGTGTCCAACTTGGTTAATGAGGAGTGTCATACCACCATGCTAGTGAGTGATAGGATTTGTCCCACCTTATGACATATGCCGAGCAACTAGAGGGTGAAAAACATAGAAAGAAAAAGAAGAAGTGGTGAGTCCAAGAGGGCTCGTTTTGAAGGTGGATTCAAAAGTTCCAAGGGTAGCTAGTATCCTCAAGTCAACAAGTTCCAAGGCCAAGGGTCTTCCAATGCTCCTAATGGGAGGTTTGCTATTGACAATCCAAGATTCCAAGGTGGTGGTGGTGGGGTGCCTAAACCTATGTGCCCAAGACATGGTAGGGACCATAATGACCCATGTTTGAAAAACTCTAATGCTTGCTTTGGTTGTGGTCAAGTGGGTCATAGGATCATTGATTGTCCTCATGCTCAAAATAACGGTAGAGATGGTCGTCCACAAGGCCAAAATGCAAATGCAGATCAAAAGGGAAGGGAGTCCAACAAAGGGGTGCTCCAAGGAAAAATAGATTTTTTGCTCTTCAAGGGAGAAAAGGGTTGGATGAGGTACCTGATGTCGTCAGGGGTATGTTAAAGGTTTTTGATTTTGATGTGTATGCATTGATAGACCCGGGTGCCACTTTTTCTTTTATTACTCTTTTTGTTGCCAAAAAGCTTCATGTTAATTCCGAATTGTTATGTGAACCTTATGAAGTATCTACCCCCGTTGGTGAATCTATTTTTGCTAAAATAGTCTATAGAAATCGTCTCGCGTTCATATTGCATCAAATCTTGCCTTGTGATTTTGTTGAATTAGATATGGTGGATTTTGACGTCATTCTTGGGTTGGATTGCTTGCATCCATACTATGCTTCTATTGATTGTAGAACCCATAGGGTTAAATTCCAATTCCCTAATGAGCCCATTATTGAGTGGGAAAGTTGCGATGTGGTGGTCAAGGGTAGATTCATTTTTTGCCTTAAAGCCCAAAAGTTGATTTCTAAGGGTTGTATCTATCATCTTGTGAGGGTTAGGGATATTGAGTCAGTTCATGTGGTTAACGAGTATCTAGATTTCTTTCCCGATGAGCTTCTCGGTGTTCCTCCAAAAAGGGAAATAGGCTTTGGTATAGACCTCCTTCATGATACTCAACCCATTTTATCCCCCCTTAGCGTATGGCCCCGGCGGAGTTGAAGGAGTTGAAGGAGAAATTGAGGGATTTGTTGGAAAAGGGTTTCATAAGGCCTAGTAAGTCACCTTGGGGTGCACCGGTGTTATTTGTGAAGCAAAAGACTTGTTTTGTTAGAATGCGTATTGATTACTAACAACTTAATAGAGTCACCATGAAGAACAAGTACCCTCTACCAAAGATTGATGGCCTTTTTGATCAACTTCAAGTTGCTAGTCACTTTTCTAAGATCAATCTTTGGTCCGGGTGTCTCCAAGTGAAATGAGAGAGTGTGATATTCCCAAGACTGCTTTCCATACTAAGTATGGGCACTAGTTTGTGGTTATGTCTTTCGGGTTGGTTAATCCACTAACTATATTTATGGATCTCATGAATAGGATCTTTAACCCCTACCTTGAATTGTTTGTGGTGGTTTTTATTGATGATATCTTGATTTATTCCCATAGTGAGGAGGAGCATGTAAACTACTTGAGGTTGGTGTTGCAAATCTTGAGGGAGGAGAGGTTGTATCCTAAATATGAAAAATGTGAGTTTTGGTCGAAAAGGGTTGCTTTAATAGGGAAAGTGGTGACGGGGCATGGCATTAAGGTGGATCCTAAGAATATAGAGGTGATTAGAATTCGGTCTAAACCTTGGACTCCCTCAGAAATTAGAAGTTTCTCAATTTTGGCGGGTTATTACCAGAGGTTTGTGAATGCCTTCTCTTTTATTGCTTCTGCTATGACTAAGTTGACACAAAAGAAGGCAAAATTCGTATTGATCGACGAATGTGAGAAGAGTTTCCAAACTTTGAAAGATAAGCTTGTCTTCGCTCCTATCTTGTCTCTTCCAAAAGGGTTGGAAGGATTTGTTGTATATTGTGATGCCCCAAGAATTTTTTTGGGGTGTGTTTTGATGCAAATGGATAAGGTGATAGCATATTCCTCTAGAAAACTTAAGGTGCATCAGAAGAATTATCCCACCTATGATCTTGAATTGGTGGCCGTAGTATTTGCTTTGAAGATTTTGCACCACTACTTGTATGGTATTCATATTGATGTGTTTACCGACCACAAGAGTCTCTTATATGTGTTCGCCCAAAAAGATCTCAACTTGAGACAAAGAAGGTGGTTAAAACTCTTTAAGGATTATGAAATGAGTGTGCATTGTCACCCCGGCAAAGCTAATGTTGTGGCCGATGCTTTGAGTAGGGTGTCTACGGGTAGTCCAGCTCATGTTGGTGATGGTGGTAAGGAGGTGGTTAGAGAGGTTCACCGGTTTGCTAAATTGGGGGTTAGGTTGAATGAAGTTGACAATGGTGGTGTAGTGGTTGTTGATGGTTCTAAATCTTCCTTGATTAGGAGATAAAGGCAAAACAAGATCTTAACCTCGCCTTGCTAGAGTTGAAGGCCTTCGTGAAAGAAGGTAAGGTGGAGGGTTTCTCCCAATGGGGAGATGGTGCCCTTACGTACCAAGGTAGCTTGTGTGTGCCAAATGTGGGTGACTTAAGAGAATTTATTTTGAAGAAGGGCTATAATTTATCCTATTCCATTCACTCCGGTTCTACAAAGATGTATAGAGACTTGAAGGAGGTGTAATGGTGGGGTGGTATGAAGAGAGACATTGCCAAGTTCATATCCAGATGTCATATTTGCCAACAAGTGAAAGCCAAACATCAAAGGTCAGGTGGCCTTTCAAAATGGATTTTGCGGTTGGGTTGGCTAAGACTAGGAAACATTTTGACTCTATTTGGATTGTTGTGGATAGAATGACAAAGTTGACTCACTTCTTACTGTTCAAAACCACTTATTGTGCCGACGATTATGCGAAGTTATATATACCTAAGTTGGTTAGATTGCATGGGGTGCCCTTGTCTATCATTTGGGATCGTGGTGCTCAATTCACTTCTCACTTTTGGAGGTCCTTGCAAAGAGGTATTGGTACCAAGGTTAAGCTTAGCACGGGTTTCCATCCTCAAATGGATGGTCAAGCCAAGAGGACTATCCAAACTCTTAACGATATGCTTAGAGCTTGTGTTTTGGAGTTTAAGGGTAGTTGGAATGCATATCTTCCACTCATTGTGTTTTCTTACAACAATAGCTACCACTCAAGCATTGGTATGGCTCCCTTTGAAGCTCTTTATGGTAGGCATTGTAGATCCCCCATTGGGTGGTTTGAAGTGGGGGAAATGGCTTTGCTAGGTCTCGATTTAGTCATTGAAGCCTTAAGAAGGTGTGGTTTAGAAAGAGATTGAAAACAGCCAAAACTAGACAAAAGTCCTACTCTTGTGTGAGAAGAGGAGATCTTGAGTTTATGGTTGGTCATTAGCTTTAGTTGAAAGTATCACCTATGAAGAGTGTAGTTCGATTTGGAAAGAAGGGGAAATTAAGCCCAAGGTTTGTGGGTCCTTACAAAGTTTTGAGGACAGTGGGTAAGGTCACTTATGAGTTGAAATACAAAGTTTTGAGGACAGTGGGTAAGGTCACTTATGAGTTGGAGTTGCCTATGGAGATGAATATGGTTCATCCTGTCTTCCATGTATCCATGTTAAGAAAGTGTGTGGGTGAACCAAGTGCTATAGTGCCCTTTGATTTTCTGGGTGTCGTAGAAGATAATTTGACCTTTGAGGAGGTCGCAGTGGAGATATTTGATAGACAAGTGAAGAGGTTGAGAAACAAATAAGTTGCTTCCATCAAGGCCCTTTGAAGGAACCAACAAGTCGAAAGTACCACATGGGAAGCCAAGGTGGACATGACAAAGAAATATCTCTATCGCTTCCACTCGACGGAAACCAAAGGTACTAATTGTCATGACCCAAGCATAGGGCCTAGACGTGACACAACGAATGAAGAACCCGAAGGAACACCAAACAAGCCTCTTAGCATATCAATCACACATCCTTGGTCGCGGAAGAAAAATAACAATTACAAGAGATATAATAAAAGAAACGAGACTAAGGGAAGTCTTTGATAGTCATAAAACATTTCAAGTGTCAATATCATTGCATAATTACATCTTGATATCCAACAACACCTTTTTACGTGGAATGGAGCGAGGGCCAAGACACTTTCTGGGCTTACCCTCGTAGTATCAACTGTTCAACATAAAGAAATAGAAAATGGCAAGAGTAACATAAATAGCATCCTCGGGCTTGAGGACTCACCAAAGATTAACTTCAAAGAACCAAACTAGCCACCTGGATGATGATCCAAACGTTCTCCGATCCCTATACGGTAATATCATGTAGGCATAGAGTAAGTATTAGTACATTTGAATATACTAATATGTGGGATGCAATGCAACGAGAGTCATATGCCATAATAACAAGATTCTTAATCATAATCAAGGAACATCAACTCAATAAGGAATATATACTTGAACTTTACATAACATGCATGAAACGCCCCAAAAATGTGCCTCGAAAAAGCCCATAATCGTAATTTCTCTATATCTCAAAATTCGTGCGTGATATCAAGAAATTCAACTCGATATTCATGATTTGGGGGAAAAATTGAGTGGAAAATTGGTATAATCCCAATTTTAGGGAGACCGCAGAAAAAATAATTTTCCAAAAAAGTCAATTTCCAGTGGCAATCCGTACCCTAGCCGCGACGCGCCAGGAGCGCGAATTAGTGTTAAGTTTACCTAAAAATTTGATTTAGACCCAAGGGCCTTGGGGTCATATCCCCATACCTACTATGCGTGAAAACACCTATATTTAGCCATTTTTCAACTCTATATGACTCAAGAACTTCTCAAAACCCTCATAAACACTTAACCAAATATTTCATCCAAATTCAACTTCTCAAGCTTGATTCCAGATCTGATGAACTCTATTCAAGCTTCAATTATCCTTCAAGACTACACTAAGAAAACTCAAGTTCGAGGCATGTGGGTTTCAACCATTGGGTCCTTTCACTCATGGTGCCCAACCTTCATTTTTACGAAAATTACATGTTTTCAAGTTGTATCTTCTATGTGTATCTTTTATTATGGATCTTGATTTCAAATTATGTTAGGGCTTTATGAAATGTTGAAAGAATATTCATATTTGTCTATTTCAAGCTTGTACCATGAATTCTTTTTGTCTATTGAGACTATACATGTCTTGAGCTATGAAACTGTGATCAATTATGAGATTTGATAATGGATTTCAAAGCATCTTGCATGAGGGTTTTACTGTGTGTTGGTGCATTTATTTGTACTGAGTTTTCTCATATTATTTCACTATTGAATTGCATGATTTTGAACTAGCATTACACACCCGTTAAGTGCTTGATAAAATGCCTTGACAAGGATTCTTAACTTATTGATGATTTACTACATATTTTATAAGTCTAGTTACGTTATGATGATTAAAGGATTGTATGCATGTATATCTATAGTGTTGCAAGTTGACCATACATTGTTTGGGGGTGGCATGCCTAATCACCTAGTTAAGGGGATGTCAATCCTCAATCACTTTGTCAGGGTGGCATGCCATACTACCTTTTTAAGGGGAATGTGCCACAACCACCTTGTCGGGTTATGGCATGCCCGTACTACCTTATTGAGGGGTATGTACCTTAATCACCTTGTCAAGGGGTGTCGTGCCCTACTACTTTGTTGAAGGGTATGTACCTCAATCACATTTTTGGGGGTTGACATGCCCGTACTACCTTGTTGAGGGGTATGTACCTCAATCACCTTCCAAGGGGGTGGCATGCCTTGTATTCCAAGTAATAGCATTCTTGGTCTTTGATTATAGTCTCTTCCTACACATTTAATCTATATTTGATAGTTATATGATTTACAAGCATGTTTTACCTCTAGCATTGATCATGCATGCCATATTGATATTATACTTATTCATTGCTTATAACTATGCATTTTGACTATGTTGCCTTATGCCTTGTTGCATTGCATCCTTCATATGTAGTATATTTAAACGTACTAATGCATACTCTATGCCTATAGGATGTTACAATGTAGGAACTAGAGCACCTCCGAATCATCTTCCACATGGCTAGTTAGGTGCTTTGGAAGATAAGCTTTGGTGAGTCATCAAGTCCGGGGAAACTAACTATGTTACTCTTACTATTATCTCTCTTAATGTTGAACATTTGATACTATGAGGGTGATCCCGGAAAGTATCTTGGCCCGCACTCCAATTATGTTTAGAGGTGTCGTTGGAACAATTGATGTACTTAAGCTTTGAGCTTTGACTCTTTTATATTTTATAAATATCAAGACTTCCCTTAGTTTGTTTTGCCTTATTTATATATCTTATTGCTGTTATTTTGCTACTGTAACCAAGTATGTGTGATGGATATGCTAAGAGGCTTGTTTCAGGTTCCCTCGGATTCCTCATTTCCCATGTCATGTCTAGGCCCTAGGCTTGTGTCATGAAAAACTTGGTATTAGAGCACTAGGTTGTTAATGGTCCTCGAAATCCAACATAGTGTGTCGATTAGATTCTTGTTCATGGTAGTGAAGTGCAGCACGACTCTGAGTGAGAGACTTTGAGGAGTTTTAGGAAATGTTTCCGTTCTTCATGATCTATGTCTTTCTTTAAAAGTAAGGTAAGGCTTTTTCCTCTAATAAATGTTCTTTGTTTTTCTAGATCATGCCTATTCCAGGAGGAAGACTAAGGAGAGCTCGTTCACTCGAGGAGCAACCGGCCCTCCCACTTCTCAAGATCCACAAGATGGAGGAGTAGCCCATGATGAGTTCCGAGATGCAATCACCATGTTGGCTTATGTTATGACCAACCAAATCAACCAAGGTGCCCAAGCCCCTTATGCTCCTACTCCGGCCTTAAAGGTGAGGGATTTTACTAGAATAAACCCACCGAAGTTCCATGGGCCAAAGGTGGATGAGGATCCTCAAGAATTCATTGATGATGTGTATAAGGTGTTGTCCATTCTGAGGGTTAACTCAGAGGACAAAGCGGAGTTAGCGGCCTACCAACTCAGAGGGGTGGCTCAAATAAGGTTCACTAAATGGAAGATAGAGAAGGGGAGTGATAATGTTATCCTTTGGGAAGAGTTTAAAGCGACATTTATGAACTGGCTCTTCCTTATTGAGCTAAGGGAGGCGAAGATGATGGAATTTACGAATCTAAATCAAGGATATATGAGTGAGGGAGTATGCCCTCAGGATCAACCAACTCTCCATGTATGCCCCTCAATTGGTTACCGATCCGAGGTCAAGGACGAACAAATTTGTGTCAGGTGTGTCTGACATGGTTAATAAAGAGTGTCGCACTGCCATGCTAATAGGTGATATGGATTTGTCCCTCCTCATGACATACGCCAAACAACTAGAGGGTGAAAAACTTAGGAAAAGGAGAACTGGTGAGTCTAAGAAGGCTCATTTTGACGGTGGATTCCAAAATTCAAAGGGTGGCCGATTTCCTCAAGGCCACAAGCTCCAAGGTCAAGGGTCTTCCAATGCTACTAATAGAAAGTTTGCTAATGACAACATTATGTGCGAAAGGTGTGGTTGGAGTCATAATGGCCCATGTTTGAAGCACACTAATACTTGCTATAGTTGTGCTGAGATGGGTCATAAGGTTATTGATCGTCCTCATGCTGAAAACAAAGGTAGAGATTGTCGTCCACAAGGACAAGGTGCAAATGCGGGTCCAAATAGAAGGGCGGCCAATAAGGGGGTGGTCTAAGGCAAAATAGTTTTTATGCTCTTCAAGGGAGACAAGAGGTGAATGAGGTGTCTGATGTCATCACCGGTATGTTAAAGGTTTTTGATTTTGATATGTATGCTTTGATAGACCCGGGTGCCAGTCTTTCTTTTATTACTCCTTTTGTTGCCAAAAAGCTCTATGTTAGCCCCGATATGTTGTGTGAACCTTATCAAGTGTCTACCTCCATTGCTGAGTCCACAGTTGCGAAAAGATTCTTTAGAAATTGTCCCATGCTTATTTTGCATAAAATCTTTCCTTGAGATTTTGTTGAATTAGATATGGTCGATTTTGATGTCATTCTTGCGATGGATTGGTTGAATGCATATTATGCTTCTATTGATTATAGAACCCGTAGGGTCAAATTCCACTTCCCTAATGAACCCATCCTTGAGCGGTAAAGTTGTGATTCAGTGGTAAAGGGTAGATTCATCTCTTGTCTTAAAGCCCAAAAGTTGATTTCTAAGTGGTGTCTCTATCATCTCGTGTGGGTTAGGGATGTTGAGTCCAAAGTTCTACCTATAGAGTTGGTTTTGGTGGTTACTGAGTTCCTTGATGTCTTTCGGAATAAGCTTTGCGGTGTTCCTCCTCAAAGGGAAATAGAATTGAGACCTCCTTCTAAATACTCAACCCAATTTTGTTCCCCTTTACCGTATGGCCCCGGCGGAGTTGAAGGAGCAATTGAGGGATTTGTTGGAGAAGGGTTTTATAAGACCTAGCTAATCACCTTGGGGTGCAACTGTGTTATTTTTGTCAAGGGGCTAGTCACTTGTCTAATATTGATCTTCGGTCTAGGTATCACCAAGTGAAAGTGAGGGAGTGTGACATTCCCAAGACGAATTTTTGGACTAGATATGGGCACTTTGAGTTTATGGTTATGTCCTTTGTGTTGACTAATGCACTGGCTATATATTTATGGATCTTATTAATAAGGTCTTCAAACCCTATCATTACTTGTTTGTGGTCGTTTTATTGATGATATCTTGATATATTCCGATAGTGAGGAGGAGCATGTGGATCACTTGAGGGGGGTATTACAAATCTTGAGGGAGGAGAGGTTTTATGAGAAATATGAGAAATGTGTGTTTTGGTTGATAGAGGTTGCTTCTACAGGTCATGTGGCGTCGAGTGATGGCATTAAGGTGGATTCCAAGAAAACGGAGGTGATTAGAAATTGACCTAGACCTTTGACTCCATCGTACATTAGAAATTTCTTACGTTTGGGAGGTTATTACTGGAGGTTTGTAAATGGTTTCTTTTCTACTACTTCTCCAATGACTAAGTTGACACGAAAAAGGCAAAACTTGTGTGGGCCAATGAGTGTGAAAAAAGTTTGCAAACATTGAAAGATAAGCTTTTCTCCGCTCCTATGTGGTCTCTACTAGAAGGGTTGGAAGGGTTTATTGCAAATTCTGATGCCTCAAGAATTTGTTTAGGGTTTGTTTTGATGCAAAATGGTAAGGTGATAGCATATGCCTCTAGACAACTTAAGGTGCATGAGAAGAATTATCCCACCCATGATCTTAAATTGGCACAGTGGTACTTGCTTTTTAAAAATTTTGGTGTCACTACTTTTATTGGGTACATGTTAATGTGTTCACCAATAATAAGTGTCTCGAATATGTGATCACCCACAAAGATCTTAACTTGAAATAAAGAAGGTGGTTGGAGCTTCTTAAAGATTATGATACTAGTGTGCACCATAACCCTGACAAAGCTAATGTTTTGGCCGATGCTTTAAATAAAGTGCCAATAGGTAGTCTAGTTCATGTTGATGATCGTGGCAAAGCGGTGGCTAGAGAGGTTCACTAGTTGGATAGATTGGGGTTAGTTGGATGAAGTTGATAATGGTGGTGTAGTCATTGTTGATGGTTCTAAGTCTTCTTTGATTGAGGAGGTAAAGGCAAAACAAGATCTTGACCCCGGCTTGCTAGAGTTGAAGCCCTTGGTGAGAGATGGTAAAGTGGAGGTTTTCTCCCAAGGGGGAGATGATTCCCTTAGGTACTAAGGTAGATTGTGTGTGCCTAGTGTTGGTGACTTGAGAAAGAATATTTTAGATGAGGCTCATAATTCTTCCTATTCTATTCACCCTTCTTCTACAAAGATGTATTGAGATTTTAGGGAAGTGTATTGGTGGAGTGGTATGAAGAGGGACATTGCCAAGTTCATATCCGGATGTCACAATTGCCAAAAAGTGAAGGCCGAACATCAAAGGCCGGGTGGCCGAGCCTAAGAAATAGAGATCCCTACTTGGAAGTGGGAGGAAATCAACACGGTTTTGTGGTTGGGTTGCCTATGACTAGAAAGCATTTTGATTCTATTTGGGGTTTTTATGGATAAAATGACAAAGTCGGCTCACTTCTAACCTGTCAAACTACTTATGGTGCCGAAAATTATGCCATGTTGTATATCCATGAGTTGGTTAGATTGCTTGGGGTGCCCTTTTCTATTATTTTGGATTGTGGTGCTCAATTCACTTCTCACTTTTGGAGGTCTTTCCAAAGTGGTCTTGGTACCAAGGTTAAGCTTAGCATGGCCTTTCACCCTCAAACGGATGGCCAAGCCAAAAGAACTATCAAAACCTTTGAGGATATGCTTAGAGCTTGTGTTTCGGAGTTTAAGGGTAGTATGGATGAACATCTTCCACTCATTGAATTTACTTACAACAATAGCTATCATTCAAGTATTGGTATGGCTCCTTTTCAAGCTCTTTATGATAGACGTTGTAGATACCCGATTGGGTGGTTTGAAGTGAGAGAAATGGCTTTGCTAGGTACAGAATTGGACTTGGAATCCTTTGAGAAGGTAAGGTTGATTATGGAGACATTGAAAACAGCCCAAAGTAGACAAAAGTCCTATTCCGATGTGAGGAGAAAAAATCTTGAATTTAAGTTTTGTCATTGGGTTTACTTGAAAGTCTCACCCATAAAGGGTGTAGTCCATTTCGACAAGAAGGCTAAACTAAGCCCAAGGTTTATGGGTTCTTATAGAGTGTTGAGGAGGATTGGTAAGGCGGCCCATGAGTTGGAGTTGCCCATTGATATAAATATGGTTCATCCAGTCTTTCATGTGTCTATGTTGAGAAAGTATGTGGGTGACCCTAGTGCTATTGTACCTTTGGATGTTGTGGGTGTCGTAGAAGATAATTTGACTTATGAGGAGGTCCCAAAGGAAAATTTTGGTAGGCAAGTGAAGAGATTGAGAAACAAGGATGTAGCTTCTGTCATGGTCCTTTGGAGGAACCAACAAGTTGAAAGTGCCACATGGGAAGCCGAGGCGAATATGAGATAGCGATATTCATACCTCTTCCACTCTACTCTAGCCTAAGGTACTAATTTAAGTCCCAATATGATTTCAAGTCTTAAGTTTCAACCCTTATGTCATACATTCATGCTTATGTTGATAAGTTTAAGGTGATTTTGACATTAATGTTGAAATTTTTAAAATGATGTTTAAATGTATTTGTTGCATTCATGTTGGGCTGAAATCTTCTTGATTACTTCTCAGAATGTTTCTTTGACATTCGGGAACGAATGTTCCCAAGGTGGAGATGTTGAAATGCCCCAAAAATGTGCCTCGGAAATGCCCATAATCATAATGTCCATATATCTCAAAATTCGTGGGTGATATCGAAAATCAAACTTCATATTCGTGATCGGGGGAGGGGGAAATTGAGTGGGAAATGGGTATAACCCCGATTGTAGAGCAACCCTAGCAAAAATATTTTTTCAAAAAATTTGATTTCTAATAGCGATTCGCAGATTAGTGCTAATTTTTCCTGAAAATTTGGTTTCGGCCCAAGGGCCTTGGGGTCATAGCCCATGTCCTCTTATCCGTGAAAACACCTTTACTTAGTCATTTTTTAACTTTATATCACTAAAGACCCTCTCAAAACCCTCTTCAACACTTAAATCCAAATTCAAGTGTCTCAAGCTTGATTCCTGATCTGAAGAACTCTATCCAAGCTTAAAGTCTCCTTCGAGGCTACACCAAGAAAAGCCAAGTTTGAGGTATGTGGATGTCAACCATTGGGTCCTTTAACCCATGGTGCCCAACCTTCCTTCGTATGAAAATTGCATGTTTTCACGTTGTATCTTCTATGGGTGTCTTTTATTATTGATTTTTATTGCAGATTTTGTTGGGGGTTTATGAAATGTTGATTGAATATTCATGTTTGTCTACTTCAGGCTTGTACTATGGATTGTTTTTGTCTATTGAGACTATGCATGTTTTGAGCTATTAAGCTATGATCTATTATGAGATTTGATGATGGATTTCAAAGTATCTTGCATGAGGGTTTTACTATGTGTTTGTTAGTTGATTTACATTGAGTTTTCTCATATTATTTCACTCTTGAATTACATGATTTTGAACTAGCATTACACACCCGACAAGTGTTTGATAAAATGTCTTCACAAGAATTCTTAAGTTATTGATGATCTACTACATGGTTTATAAGTCTAGTCACATTATGACGATAAAGGGATTGTATACATGTATTGAATTTACGGAAAGTATCTGTAGTATTATTGTCACGACCCAAGCCTAAGGCCTAGACGTGACACGACGCATGGGGAACCCGAAGGGACCCAAGTAAGCCTCGTAGCACATCATTACACATCCTTGGTCGTGGAAGTAATAAAATGAAAACTAGAGATAGTAAATAGGGATAACTAGGGCTAAGGGACACGTTTCATATCATAAATATCAAGAGTCAAGAGAGAGTCAAAGCTCCTAACATTATAAATAATATGTCCAACAACACCTCTAACCATAGAACTTAGTAGGGGCCAAGACAAGCAACCGAGCTCACCCTGATAGTCAAGTACACAATAAAAAGGAAAGAGAGTCTTTATGCATAGAAAAAGAACAAAGTCAATGTCCCCGAATTCGAGGACTCGCAACTTGCTTTGTAGAGAAATCACACTAGCCATGTGGAGGAGGAGGATGATCAAGTGGGGCTCCAGTTCTTGCATGGTGATATTATGTAGGCATAGAGTATGCGTTAGTACGTTTGAATGTACTAAGTATGTAGGATGCAATGCAACAAGAGATAGGCAACATAGTCAAAATGCATAATGATATAAAATAGATAGCATAATAACAATATGACATGTATGATCCATGCTTAAGTAAATCATGCTTACATAGAACATAATACATGTGTAAAAAGAGACCATCATTATAGAATCACAATTTACCAAGGTACAAACCCCTTGTTGATTGGTGGATAATCGCATCTTACAACCCATGGTGATTGAGGTACTTACCCTTCAACCTGGTTGTGAAGGCACAAACCCCTTGATTGGTTATTAATGTACAAACCTGTCGACATAGTTACCCGAGCTCTTAACCCCTCGAGTAGGGCATGGTCACTTTCAATCACTATATAGGAGAAAATAATATATATACATTACTTTCATCATCATAAAGTCATTTAACTCATTAGACATGCATTGGGCCTTCAATTCCTGAAGAAACAATGGATGAACATTTTATCAAACACTTGGCAGATATGTAGAGCTAGTGTAAAACCATGTAATTTAGGAATAAAATAATGCAAGAAAATCCATTGTAAAACCATCCATCAATACTTAGTAACACCCTTAAGCAATATACATCAAAACCCTTCATCAGATCCCACAATGGGTCATAGATTCATAGCTCAAAACATATTAAAATAGTCACAATTTCATGAAACCCCAACATAGTTTATAGTCTAATTCATAATAAGTAAGACCCATAAGTAAGTCAACTTGGAATCATGCAATTTATGTAAAAAGGAAGCTTGGGCATCATGGGTGAAAGGAAGCCATGAGATGAAACCACATACCTTGAATTTGGAGAATTCTTGATAAAGATGGGAAATGGAGACTTGAAGCTTATGTGAAATCCTTAAGATCCGGATTGAGTTTTGGGACTGGAAGTTAGGGTGAAATATTTGTCTAAGTATTTGAGTGAGTATTGGAAAATGTTTTGTATGATATAAGGGTGAAATATAACTAAGTATAGGTATTTTCATGTATGGGAACACTTAGGCCCAAGACCAAAAAAGTCATTGACCAAGATAGAAAAACAGCTCACAAAATTCACTGTAGCGCGCCCTTGGCGCGTCGTGCCAGAGGCACGGATAGCTCTCTGGAAATCGCATTTTACAATTTTCAAATTTTGATACAATTACTTAAAAATTGGGGTTAGACCCATCTCCCACTCAATTTAACCCCCTGATCAGGATTATGAAGTTGAATTTTTGAAATAACGTACAGATTTAGAGATATATAGAAATTACAATTTCGGACAGTTCTGAGGCACATATTCGGGCACTTTTTGGGGTCGTTTTAGTTGCAAGTTGACCAGACCTTGTTAAGGGTGGCATGCTCAGTCACCTAGTTGAGGGGGTGCCAAGCCTCAGTCATCTTCAGGGGGTGGCATGCCCTACTACCTTGTTGAGGGGTATGTACCTCAATCACCTTGTTTGGGGGTGGCATGCCCATACTACCTTGTTGAGAGCTATGTATCGTAATCACCTTGTCGGGGTGTAGCATACCATACTACCATGTTGAGGGGTATGTACCTCAATCACCTTGTCGGTGGGTGGCATGCCCGTACTACCTTGTTGAGGGGTATGTTCCTCAATCACCTTCCAAAGGGGTGCAATGCCTTGGATTCCAAGTAATAGCTTGCTTGGTCTATGATTATGGTCTTTTCCTACACATGTAATCTATATTTGCTAGTTATATGATTTACAAGCATGTTTTACCTCTAACATTGATCATGCATGCCATATTGATATTACAGTTATCCATTGCTTATGACTATATATTTTGACTATGTTGCCTTATGCCTTGTTGCATTGCGTCCTACATACTTAGTACATTCAAACGTACCAACGCATACTCTATGCCTACATGATGTTACCATATAGGAATTGGAGCACCTCCCGATCATCCTCCATGTGGTTAGTTCGGTGCTTTGGAAGATAAGCTTTAGTGAGTCTTCAAGTCCAGGGATACTAGCGATGCAACTCTTACTTTGATGTTTCTTTACGTTGAACATTTGACATTATGAGGGTGAACCCGGAAAGTGTTTTGAACCCCGCTCCAATCTATATTAGAGGTGTTGATGGAACAATTAATGTACTTAAGCTTTGAGCTTTGACTCATTTATGTTTTATAAATATGAAGACTTCCCTTAGTCCCATTTTCATTATTTATATCTCTTGTTGTTGTTATTTTGTTTTCGCGATGAGCGATTTTTGATTGATATGTGAAGAGGCTTGTTTGGAGTTCCTTCGGGTTCCTCATTCATCGTGTCACGTCTAGGCCCTAGGCTTGGGTAGTACAATTCATGAGGTGGTCCAAGTAGCCACCCACTCACCTTACAGTATAAAGTTTTCAAAGAGTGTTACCAGTTCTCCTACCTTATGACATACTCTTTTTGATAGGTAGTATAAGATGTTCCCTACTTTACAATATACTCTTTTAGGTAGGAGCCGTGAATTGTTTTACCTTATGGTACAACCTTTTCGATAGTATCATAGAGTGTCCTTACCTTACAATATAATCATTTCGATAGGAGCCATGAATTGTACCTTGCGACATGGCCTTTTCAGTAGGTGTCATAAGATGTCCTTACCTTACGACATAATCTTTTCGGTATGAGCCATGAGTTATTCTACCTTGCGGCATGGCCTTTTCAGTACGTCTTATAAGATGTCCTTATGTTGAACACTTGTTATTATGAGGGTAAGCCCGAAAAATTTCTTGGCCTCCGCTCCATTCTATGTTAGGGTCTTTTTGGATAACTGATGTACTTATGTTTTGAGCTTGATTCTTTTATGTTTTATAAATATCAAGACTTCCATTAGCCCCATGTCCCTTATTTATATCTCTTGTGTTGTTTATTTTGCTTCTGCTACCAAAGATGTGCGAATGATATGTATAGTAGCTTGTTTGGGGTCCCTTCGGGCTCCCATTAGCCATGTCATGTCTAGGACCTAGGCTTGGGTCGTGACATTTAGCTTCAAACACACAAGAATGATATAAAGTGTGAACATTAAACCATCCAATTTCCAATTGGGTCACATGAATTCACTGCCAAAATGTTGAATTTTGTATTTCGAGATTTCACATTACAGAAATTGGACAAGAAAATAATATCATATTTATATTCTCTTATTTTATAACAGGAGATGACTTCTTCAGCAAAGGTACTTTTATAGAAAAAGCATTAAAACATGTTTATTACTTTAAACATGAATATGTTTTTTGTGCTTTTGCTATAAAAATACCCTTGCTGAAGAAGTCATCCCCTCTTATAAAATAGTTGAATATACATATGATATTATTTTCTTAACAACTTTATGTGACATGAGATCAAAATATAAAATATTGATAGTGAATTCATGGGACTAAATAGGAAATTGGACGGTTTAATGTTCATACTTTATATTGTTCTTGTGTGTGTAAAGCTAAAAAGATTCTAATATATAATTATAAAATGCACACTTGACACGGTTTTATTGCTTTCCCTTTATTTTCTTGTTTCTCTATCATGCAAATTAGGCTCATAGATTTGTTTGTTTTCCCTTTAATTTCTTATTTCTCTCTCACACAGAAAAGTCTTGTGTAAGTCACGTTTGTTTTGTGATGTTTCATTCTATATAAGTGTATCAATGTAGTCAATTCATTCCAACTCATCCTAAATCTAGAATTTATTCTTAACTTCATGATTTAAAGATGACACATCTTCATTAAAAAGTGATACATATACACACCTGTAATGACTCTCCAGGTCATTTCAATGTAACTGCGTCGGTTAGAGCATTCCTATAGTGATGAGCCATTTGTGACTTACTGGCATTGATAGTTTAGTTGCCTGGTCGTTCGTTTGGAAAATATGCAGCTTTTGTGTTAAATGACTGTTTAAAGTTAAAAAAAAGGTTTAGCAATAAAGTTTGAGTAAATGCCTCAGAACAATATTCTGACAGTTCTATATGTTCCGAAATGGCCAACTTAGAGTAAAAGCATGGTCAATTTGAGTACCGACACTTTTAGTGTTAGTTTATACCACGTTTTATATTTTAAGCTTTAGAATAGGCCAATAGTTGATTTTGGTCAACATTCTAAGTAAACATGCCCAAATGGAAATTCTGACAGCGTGGTCAACTCCAGAACATCAAGTTTAGTCTAAAACGACCCTTTATTTAGTACCCAATGCTTCCAGATGCATTTCAACCCCTCGGTAAATTTTAGTATTTGAAAGTGGGATCTACATTTGATCATAATGACCTTTTCATGGGAATTTTGACTACACCGTTGAGTCTGGAATATCATTTTCAATCAAATTCCATATTTTTTGATTTTCCAACTCCGGATCAGTCCATAGCAATTAAATCAAGGTTTTGATAGTTGTTAAATCTGGTGTGTAATGTTGATGTGGCAGGATAATGTGGCAACATATTCCAGCTGCTTGGTGCCACGTGCTCGCAACATGGCATAGTATGCAATTGAGGAACATTTCCAGATTTAATTCATGAAGAAATACAAAACTTCTCCAATGATAAATTTATTATTTTTTTAAATCCAATTTTAGTGATTCAAAAGGCCAAACTGTGTGGAATTAAATAAGGAACGTCTTAGAGTTGACCAATATTGTGGATGGCACATCATTTGAGGTAATTATTACTGTTATTGGGACTGCTATAGAAAATCTTATCAAAAACTTTGATAATGATATCTTCATCATTCGGAAAAGGAATTCAGTGAAAGTTTAGTCCAAATAGAAGAGCTTTTCAAGGCGAACGTCATGGTGTTATTGGATTCTTCAGATTTTGTTGCATTTTGAGGTAAATTGAATATGGCCTACCTTAATTTTCCTATAAAAAATTATCACCTTTACTATTAATTGTTTTATATTGTTGCGGACTTTGGGTTGGGCTCTAATTTGAAATGGGAACTCGGGTAGCTATAAAAACCATTATACGAGGGTTGTTTTGGAGTTCTGGATGCTGGTCCTACCTTTTCCCTTTTTTAAGCAGAACTTGGTTTAATGATTTTAATGTCGTAACAACGTATTGATGTTGTGATTCTATTCTTGACAGCTTGGCAACTCTCTAAGGTGCTAGGAAGGGTAAAACTCCTGTGAAATGAGTTGGAGTGCATGTATTTGACATTTAGGTACACTACGATCTCCCTGCTTCTAGACCAAGTTAGAATATGTAATAATTTAATTTTAGTAGGAGGGTGAGTGGGTAAGGTATGGAGTGAGGGTAAGAAAAGGTAATTTATAATTTGAGGTTGAAGGAGGATTTTGAAAAATGTTTTCTCTATTTTTTGTAGGAAGTCATTTTTCTCAAATTAAGAAAATTAAGTTGATTTGGAAAACATTTAAACCGACGAACAATTTCTATAATACTGTTGTTGCCATGCCACGAGGCACGACAATAGAAGTAATGGATAAAAAAGAGAAAACTGGAAAATATTTTCTAGAAAATGTTTTCATTCATAACAGACACAAAGTTTTGAATTATGACATTTTGGTCACAAAAGTTTTCTACACTATTCTTTTATTAATAATTCCTGTTTCTCAAAATACTTGTCGCTCTTACTAAAAATATTTGTGATTTTGGAAGTATAAAAATAATTTATTTATTTTCTGATGAATTTTTTAGTGCGCTAATATGGTTGTACAATTCGTCCTAGGTGCATGTTTTGAGTGGAACACATTAGTTGTCCGCTCTCAGATTGCATTTGCATGAAATAGTTCAAAAATAAATATTTTGGCTCCTTTTAGCACGTATAGTGTAATAATCTCGAAGATCATTTTTGACATTTTTGAGATAATTTCTATTTTTTCCTTCTCGAAAGATGTCTTGGGTCATTTTTTGTTGAGTCTAAAGTTCGAATCCTAATAATTTTGTAAAAAGTTGGAATTTTGCTGATGTAAAGAGTTTGTAAATGCTTAAAGTTGAAAATCTTGAATTTTGAATGTCAAAATTCAATTTTGTTGATTCCATTAGGCTTTTGAATGCCCAATCTAGTCTAGGAGAACTTACAAAATTTAATTTTGAGTTAAAATGGAGATTTTAGATCCAAAATTGGATTTTCACTTGATTTTGGATCATAGTCTAACTTTGGTCAACATTTGCAGTTCAAAAGCTCGAATCGGAATTCCAACAATTTCAATGGTTTCAGATGGTGAAACTAACACTAAAAATATTCTCATTATAATTTTTAGAGTTCTTGAGGTTATTTTGGGCATTTGAGTGCTAAACTAGTTTAAATGATCATTCTTGGTTTACAGGTTGAGGAGACCTCAGAATTGAATTATGAGATTTCCATTGAGCATGTAATGTCATCGTGGTAGGGTTTCATATTTGGTCTGTGTTCACGGGGTTCCAAATGAATCCCGAGGCTCTGCTTTGTGTTTTCCCTGTACTATGTTTAGCTGATATCTGGTGCAGCTAGCTTGTTGTCCCCATATGCGCCTCCATTTCTCCTTTCATGAAGGTCAAATTATTTAGACCCGCGTTCACAGAAAGAGTTTTCGCCTTCATGAAGGCCTTGCCTCTTATACTCCATGTTCGCTGATTGGTCCTCTATGTTCGCGGAGGCTTGCTGGCACATGTGCTCCGCATTTGTGGATCCTTTCCCATGTTCTCCGAGTAGAATTTTTGCCTGATCAGTATATCACTTTTAGGTGATAGGTTTTGATCTTTTCCACCATCTTTAATATTCGAAACTTCATTTTTAGAGGATCTTTAAGGCAAATCTAGTGGGTAACTATTTTCTAACATATTATATTTCTTCAATCATTTTTGAAGTTGTTTCCAAAGCTCCTCCCAATTTGCTTCTAACCTAGAAAGCTAAGTTCATGAAATAGGAGATGGACAATCCCTTCCACAACTTGAACAGCAACGATTTCTCCACCGCAAAAGATAAAGCTGATGTTAATGGCTTCCGTTGTTTATCCAGCAAAGGAGGAAAAAGTTCACACCTTATACATTTAGCGAAGCTGAAATCCAGGGATCGAAATAAGAGTGTTTCGGGAATCATCTATCACTTGTTCTGGATTGTCACAGAAATGGTGGAGGCGGTTATGCCAAAGAGATACGAGAAATCCTTCTAAAAATCACCTAGTCCTTGAAGAAGGGCACAATGTTAGGAATGATAAAAGCCTTGTGTGAGAAAGACTAGAAAAAGTTTGAAACAGAGAAGAGTATACATCTATCTGGAATTCTGTTCCAAAATAACATCAAAGAATCTTGCAATACATTCAATGTAGTTATGTCATGATCCAAACCTAGGACCTAGACGTGAGACGGCGAATGGGGAACCCGAAGGGACACAAAATAAGACTTTTAGCATATAATCACACATCCTTGGTCACGGAAGCAAGATATGAATCACATGATAAAATAAAAAGGGAAGCTGGACTAAGGGAAGTCTTTGATAATCATTAAAGCATAAAAGAGTCAAGCTCATAGCATAAGCACATCATAATACCCAACAAAACCTCTACCTTGGAATGGAGCAGGGGCCAAGACATTCTCTAGGATCACCCTCATAATAGCAAGTGATCAACATAATGAACTCTCAAAATAACAAGAGTAATGTAGATAGTGTCCTCGGACTTGAGGACTCACCAATTCTTATCTTCGAAGTACCGAACTAGCCACGTGGAGGATGATAAAAAAGAGGTCTGTTCCCTACATGGTAATATCATGTAGGCAAAGAGTATACGTTAGTACGTTTGAATGTACTAAATATGTGGGATGCAATGCAACAAGACATATACCAATATAGTCAAAATGCATAATCATAAATAATGGATATATAATCTCAATATGGCATGCATGACCAATGCTCATAATGAAACATTCTTGTAAATCATTCATTTTTCACAATACATATATCATACATATTTGGGAAGTGACCTCAACTGACATAGACCAAGCAGCTATAACTCGGACTCCGTGGCCTAAAACCACCTCGGTTCAGGAGACAGGGCATGACCACCCCCAACGAAGTGTAGTCTACTTGCCAAGGCAAACCAAACATGATAACATGAACTAGATGGATCCACTAATATAGCAAGGGTGATAATCATAATCCTGTGGTGGTACATAGTTTAGAGATCCCTTGAGTCGTTCCTCCATCTTAAGCCCCAATCAGTTCTAAGTCAAATCCCATGGAATACTTGAAATAATCATAGTTTATTCATAAAATCAATAGCTTGTAAGAACATAACTTGCGTAGCTCATAAACATATGTGACCTCTAGTAGTGATCCTAACTTGAACATTAGAGTAAATCATAATCCTACATGAACCCTTGCTTTAACATGAATGACTCACAAGAGGTAAAATTATTGAAATAGGGCTTAACTTGATACTTGTAAAATCATAGATAATATTCATGAATTCAATACATACTTGAAAACCCTTATGTTACTTGACTTGTAAATCATGTAATAGATCATCAATAACTTGAGAATTCTTGTCATGTCATTTTATCAAACATTTGGTGGGTTCATGATACTTGTTCAAAATCACGTAATCCAAGAGTGAAATAAGATGAGTAAACTCAATGCAAATCAACCCACTAACATGTAGTAAAACTCTCATGTAGGGTACCTTGAAATCCATTACATAAGCTCATAATAGTTCAAAGTTTCATAGCTCAAAACATGCATAGTCTCAATAGATAAAATCAGTTCATGGAATAAGCTTGAAATAGATAGTCATGCATAATCAATCAATACTTCATAAAACCCCAATATAATTTATATTCACAATCCATGATAAGAGGTATCCCATAGGTAATACAACTTGAAAATATGCAATTTTCATGAAAAGGGAAGGATGGGCTCTATGGGTGAAGGACCCAAAGGATGAAACCCACATACTTAAACCTTGAATTCTTTGAGGTGAAGTCGAAGTAGACTTAGAGCTTGAAATGACTCTTTGAGTTTCAAAATTAAGCTTGAGATCCTTAGATTTGAATGAGGGAATTGATAGGGTCTTAGAGATGTTTTAGAGAGGGTTTTTATGAGAATATAAAGTCGGATTTTCAAGATCACTCATAGATTTTGAGATATATAGAAATTATGATTATGGGCCATTCCGAAGCACATTTTGGAGTGTTTCAATATCTCCCCCTTGCAAACATTCATACTTGAATGTCAAAGAAATATGCATAAGAGAAGTAATCATGAAGATTTCAGCCTAACATAAATACAACAAATGCATTTAAACATCATCTTCAAAAAGACTCAACATGAATATCAAAAGTCACCATAAACTTGTCAACATGAACATGAATGCATGTAAAATGACATAAGGGGTGAAACTTATGACTTGAAATCATATAGGGGACTTAAATTATTACCTTCGACTTAAGTAGAGTGGAAGAGATATGGGTATCACTTTTTCGTGTCCGCTTTGGCTTCCCATGTGGCACTTTCAACTTTTTGGTTCCTCCAAAGGACCTTGATGGAATCTACATCTTTGTTTCTCAACGTCTTCGCTTGTCTATCTAAAATCTCCACCGGGACCTGCTCATAGGTCAAATTGTCTTCTACAACACCCACAACATCTAAGGGCAGTATAGTACTTAGGTCACCCACACACTTTCTCAACATGGAATCATGGAAGACCGGATAAACCTGAAACAACCCCAAAAATGCCTGAAATAATGCCTTGGAAATGCCCGTAATTGTAAATTCCATATACAATAAATCTGCATGTGATATC
>JAPFFP010000046.1:14937017-14958344 GCA_026153255.1 Solanum medicagineum
CACTCAATTTTCCCCCTGATTAAGGATATGGAGTCAGATTTTCAAATTCACGTATGGGTTTCACTTTAAGAAAACAAATTAAACTCTCTTATATATGGTGTAGTTGTATAGTTTCATGCTAGTTTATTACTGATTCTATTTTATAAGTAATTTGGAAAGTAACATTATAATCCTGTCAAGCACTAAAATATTGATGAAGTCATGTATTTATTTTACAAGCAAAATATTTTTTTTATTTGGTAAACGAAAATCGAACCGTTAAGGATAAAAAATTGACAAATAAAAAATTGATCAAAAACATCTTATTGGTTTAACATATTTAAAAATTAAAAATCAATGAATCAAATTGAATCAAACAAATTGATGCACATCCCAATTTAAATTTTATATATTTTAACTATAATTTTACCAGACTAGTCAAGGTTAGTTTTAGTTTCTAATTTTAATAAGATGAATATAAAAATTATCAAAATCACGTCTGTGTGATTTTTTCATGCATAGTTGAAGTGCATGTAAAAGTTAACTTATTAGACAAATTTAATATCCAAATGTGCTTTAAATAAGTTTAAGTTTGAAGCACAAGTTTCATATGTCATGAAAAATGAATCTTAATAATTAATTTGTTAAATCAATATCGAATCTAATAAATTTATATATGAGTGAATTTAAGTGTATTTTGTTCTCCTTAAATTTTACTTATGAGATTATACCAAGTATATTACTATTGTGTGTGATTTAATTATATTTAAAATTTGACCAAAATCAATTTCGTAAATTTGATTTTTTTTTTCTCTAAAATTATCTGGTATTTTTTTTGATAGTATTAAAGTTATTAAGTATTAAATATTCATGTAAAATAAGACTCAAAAATATGACAACCAAAAATGAGATTTGCTTTAAATTAATATCAAATCTAATAAATTCATGTATGAGTGGATTCAAATGTATTCTACTCTTCTTAAATCTCATAACCCAATAATTAAAAAGTGTAGCATGTCTGAATTCAACTGGGGTTAGCGTTGATAGAGGAACTGGATAAAAAAAAAAGGATTTTAGTTGCAAGATACCTAATGAAGCCATGCTGAAATTGAGATCCTATTTAAAGAGAAAGATCTCAAATATCTGGAGTTTCTTTTTGTATATTTTATGGATGATTCGATCCGCAAGGACTATGATTGAGAATTGTTTAATCGTCTTTCTCTAAGGAAGAGTTGAAATAGAATCAACTTGAATTCATGATCGCTATCCAAAATCTTAGTGAAACACTGGATTCTTTATCTCATGTATGCTTTTGGTGAAAAAAATACCAATTGAAGTGCAGGATTTCTTCAAGCAACAAGTGACTGAGTCAACTATTCAATCAAATGATATTGAGCATGTTTCCCATCTCTTCTCGAGAAACAAGTGGGCTACTACTTTGCAAAATTGTGCTCAATTTCATATGTGATATTTCTGCCAAAATCTCCTCGTTAGTTGGGAGAAGAATTTGCACAGAGTTCTATTATCATTTAAGGGAAGTATAAGCATCCCAAATAATTCAGTCTTATAATTTTTCATTATCTGCGTATGATTTTTTTTTCTCTTCTTAAATCTAACCTATGAGATTACTATTGCGTACGATTTAATTCTATTTAAAATTGGATCAAAATCAATCCCGCGAATTTGATTTTTTCTTCTTCAAAGTTATCTAATATTAAATATTGATGTAAAATAAGACTAAGAAAAATGGGCAACCAAAAATGAAATTTTCTTTAAAAAATTACTTTATTTGATGAAGACAATATGTACTGGGCCCAAAGGAAGTGGAGCCCACTTAAACAAATTCGTGAGGCTCACAAATCGGATTAGTCACCCCAAAAGAGAAGATTCTTGGAGCAGGATGTATTACAACTCAAGATAAACATGAAAGTACCAAAAAACCCAGAAAGTCCAACTTTAAAAATAGAAATAAATTTAAAAAGTTGAAAAAAATAAATGAAATAAAGAGAGAGAGAGAGAGAGAAAAGTGGCTCCTCAATCAATGAAACACAACGCACATAAAAATTTTCCACTTGATTTCATTGTCAAAAATTAGAAAAAAAAAAAGGACTCTAAACCTCAAAGAGTTTTGTTTTTGTTTTAAACAACAAAAGAAACTAGTGTATTACATGTATGTACATGTAAATGTAATAACGTGTTTCGGAAATTCCATTTTAAAAAACAAAATTTTTTTGGGAAAAATTAAAAATTATAGAGTTGCACCGAAAGAACATGGAATTTGGAACCAACAAGAGGGACTTGTTCTACTATACTGTTCCTTTTTATTCAATTTCTTCTTCTTTCGCCTCTCTTGTGTATTGGGTTTATTTTTGTTTTTCTCTTTTTCATTTATTCTTATTATTTACCTCTTCTTTTTTAGATTTTTTTTTTCTCCATGTGTTCTTGGTTATCACGGGAAGAATATATAGTTACTCATCTGTAACGGGGTTGTTTTTCCTTCTAAAAAGATTGGATTTTTAGGGTTTTCTTCAACAAAGATCTGAAAAAATGGATGGTGGGTCGGAAGGAGAAGGCAATAGGAACGTTATTGTGAGTTCATCTGAAGGACCCAAGAAGCCAAAGAGGCAGATGAAGACTCCCTTCCAACTGGAAACCCTAGAAAGGGTCTATGCTAGTATGTCTTCTGTATATTCACTTTTGGACTTCTTATTTTATTGTTTCGTGATCTGGGGTTGTTTGAATCGCTATGTAGATGTGGAAATTTGGGAGATTAAGGTGTATTATGCTGTTCGTAGGTGGCTTATGTACTATATATAATGAGAGTAGAAGATGATTTTGTCCTGTCAGATGTGTAATTCTATATACTTTGCATATGATATAGTTGGAAACAATTGGGGTGGGGATACTATGCTAGCTTTTAGGAGATGGCTGAAATTGTGGGTCTTTCTGGGGATTCTACCATTATGCATCTTTGGCGGTGCATTAATTTTAGTGTATGTTTTGTACTTCAGCCTATTGATTGTGCTCTGTGTGTGAAGGATAATTTTTGGGATTAATATGATTGTGGGATATGCAATTCTTGTGTAATATTTTCCTACCCTGCTTGTATATTTGTTTGAATGCTGTCATAGACAGAGAGATCTGATGGACAAAATTTTGATCTTTGTAATAGGTTCTGCTATTCCCCATGCATGGACTGATGTTAACATTTAGTTATCAAATCTATTACTGTGTTTGTGTTTTTGTACTTGTGATATTTGACATGAACTCTCTTTTGTTTTGCTTTGTTGTTTATGCAGTGGAGACGTATCCATCCGAGGCAATTCGTGCTGAGCTGTCAGAAAAATTAGGTCTAACAGACCGGCAGTTGCAGATGTGGTTTTGTCACAGGAGGTTAAAGGACAAAAATACATCAGGGGGGACAGAAAAGAAGCCACGTGCTGGTGGGACAGGCGGTAAGAGAAATTTGCCGGAGTCACCTCCTAGAGAGGATTTAGTGGTTGTTGAAGCTGCTAGTAATCGTGGCTCAGGATCAGTTTCAGGGTCAGGGTCAGGGTCAGGATCAGGTCGGTTTGATAATGGGGATGATATGCCAACACCTTCCATGAGATATTATGAATCACCTCGGAGGGCAATGGAGCGCCGAATAATAGCTTGTATAGAGGCACAATTAGGAGAGCCTTTACGTGAGGATAGTCCTATTGTTGGGGTGGAGTTTGATGAGGTTCCACCTGGTGCATTTGGGACACCTATTGGTAAATTAACCTACTCATGTTATTAGATATCTTATCTTAGAATATAAATGCATGTATGATGTCTTATCTTCTAAATTTGGATATTGGTATTGAAATGAAAGAATTTGACAATTCGTTTTTGTCCTATATGTCTAATCTTTCCATGTCTTTGCAGGTTTATCTTATGACGTTATCTCAATATGCTTGTGAATGCATATTTATTTTCTTAAAATGATTATATTTTTGAAACTGTGGCATAAAGTTCAGTGCCATATAAGTCCAGTCGGAATTTGGGTATCTTCTCAGGCGAGAGATTATTTTCAAATAAAACATTGGATCATTGAATGCCTTAAGATATTGTTTGTTACTTTCCTCCCCAAATTTCATGTGATATCATATATGTTTTGTAAGTTGCTCTTTGGAGTGCTTGTGGCCTCCTATTGATTTGCCTTTGGGAGGGAGAGCAATAATAACTTGATGTAAATGATAGAAGTAACGGATATCCTTGACTTTATGTGAATATCATATGAGATCAAGACCTTTCTGTATTTATCGAAGTGCTGCTTTGTGAGTTGCTATCCTGACCTATGCCTCACTTATATGAGAAACATGACCAAAGGGATTCTACTCATTTTCTCTGCTGTTGTGTTACTTCACATTCCATCAATCTTGGATGGAGCCAAAGATTCACTATTTTTTGGCTTTGGGGTATGATAGAATAAAGCAAAATGACTCTTTAAACTGTCTGCGCTTCTTTCAATTGTGAAGTAGCAATTAATCACTGCAACTTTCGACGCTCATCATGGGTCATCCGGAAACAGTCGCGCTATGTTTTTAAACATAGGGGTCATCAGGCTGCATACATCCGACCCTCCCCCCTTACCCTGCAATGGGCGGGAGCCTTTGAGGCATTGGGGTAATGTTGTTGTTGTTGTGTTACTTCACAGACTGCTGGTTATTTAACAGTGTAAACTTTTCATATTTGTTTCCCAAGGAGCCTCTTATCATTTGGCTGTACTTTTGATGTGTCATCTGCTATCGACCTGTGCCCTTACAGTAGTTTATTCAGACCATGTCATTTTGGGTAAAAAACAATTCTTTTGGATTGGTTTTCTGATTTATTTTCTCTTTTATTTGTCATTTTTGGCACAGATATGGAAGAAGGTCCGGACCATTACAGACAATCTTATGAAAGCAAATTGTATGGACCATATGATGCTAAAGTTAATGTTGGATCAGCTCTCTCTCTCTCTCCGGTATGTACAAAGAGATCAGTCTCTTGCCATTTCACATTGCGCCTTCGAGTTATAGCCTTGTAGTACAGGTTATATTTTGTATCCTTATCATTTCTACCTTCTTGAGGTGATACTGTCTGCTGCTATGCTCTACTTGATTTTCTTAGACCCTTTGTTTGGTCATTTTGCAAATCTTTTACTTCTTTCATGGTTCTAGCTTAAAATTATTGTCTGGCTTATTTGCCATCATGATTTAGCTTCAGGAACTGTAAGTTTTTGATGGAATGTTGTTCTATATCTGTTGGTGAAGTCATTGCATAATCAGCTGGTCTTCTCACTGTCAATCTGTGTGATTGCTGCATTGCTGCTAGCTTACGCTGTTGTTATCTAGGGCGTTAGTGTAAGAGGTGCCATGTGATTGGCTAGTTTTGGATAATGGTAAAACTTGAAAGTGATAATTATTAGCAGGTCAATTTGATTGTGAAGCTTAGCTCTATTTTATCTTCAGGTTCTGCCAAATGGTCATTGTGAACCTGCTGAACCGAAGATTGTATCTGATAAATATGGACAAATTGCAGCCCCTTACCTTTATGATTCGCCTGTTGGCGGTCCTTCTAAAAATGTGGTAACCATGCAAGGGAATGGACATTTTGTTGGGGAATATGGTGTTGAAGGTCAAAGCTTCAGTATGATGTCTCAACATACCAGGCAGGGACGCTTTCCATCCTCTTCGCGGGATAATGAATTTGTCCCTGTTAATGAGGACATTTTGGATCGGAAGCGCAAGGTAATTGAAGCTTCAGAAGTCTATCTTCTTGCGGTCGTAGAAGCACTTCCGTCCCACTGTTTTCTTCTCTTTGCTTTTTGCAGTAGGCTTTATTGTTGGTTTCTTGCAGAGTGAAGATGCTAGAATGGGAAGGGATGTTCAAGCCAATGAAAAACGGATTCGGAAAGAACTTGAGAGACAAGATCTTCTTCGGCGGAAAGTAAGGAATATTTACATTTCTGGATGTGTAGCTTCTGAATCTTATTCCAAAAGTGTAAACATTTGAAAACTGTTTTTTTTCCCCTACAACTGATACTATACTATTTGGTTGTAAGAGGGAAGAACAAATGAAAAAAGACATGGAGAAGCAGGATCGTGAAAGAAAAAAGGAAGAACTAAGGCTGATGCGTGAGCAGCAAAGGAAGGAGGAGCGATTTCAGCGTGAGGAAAAACGTGAAATGGAGAGGAGAGAGAGGTTTTTGCAGAAGGAGCTCGTGAGGGTAGGTATTCTGAATGAGATTTTTGTTTCCTCCTTGCTTTCATTTTTTTCCTTTCAAAATTTGTTGATTGAATTCCCCGGTACTATTGGTTTTGTAATCTTTAGGTGGAGAGGAAAAAGCAAAAAGAAGAGCTACGAAAAGAGAAGGAAGCTGCAAAACAGAAGGCTGCTATGGAGAAGGCAATGGCACGAAGAATTGCTAAAGAATCGATGGAGCTGATCGAGGATGAGCGCTTGGAACTTATGGATCTGGCTGCCTCTAGCAAAGGGTTATCATCAATTGCATCTCTTGATTATGATACTTTGCAGAACCTTGAGTCATTTAGAGGTAGGAGTTTGTTAACTTGATTGTCACTATGAAAGTTAATTCTGCACGCAACTTTTAGTTTAAATGCTTTTGTTCCAGATTAGTTAATAACATATGTTGAAACCTTGTTTTCGTTACATGCTTTCTTGTATTCTCTATGAAGAGCATGCTAGATGGTAGGGCTTCCAGGAAAGCCAGTGATGACCTGCAAGTCGGTGAAAGTATTATATATAAGGCAGTCTGAAGTAGAATCCTTACATGCCATTCATTTTTCTTTCGCCTCTGCCTTATTTAAGCTGCTTATCTGCAAAGGTCATGAAGTTTTTGGTTTATTGCTGAAATCTTTCTTATGTGATCCAGAATCTTTGTGTGAATTCCCTCCCAAGTCTGTTCAATTGAAAAAACCATTCTCCATCCAACCCTGGATTGCTTCAGATGACAATGTTGGGAATCTTCTTATGGTATGCTGCTTGATCATTTAAATTTGTCTACATCCCATAATGACTGATCTGTCTCTTATTCTTCTATTTATCAAGTATTTCCTGCTTTAGCAGATTAAAACAATGATCGCTATTGCTGATTATTTAAGCCACATATGTACTCCTATTTGCTTAGCTATACTTCATCATTGATAGGCGAGAGGATTTTAAACCACTCAACCGGTTACAAACTTGTATTTCAGATT
Source organism: Solanum medicagineum (assembly GCA_026153255.1). Lineage (NCBI taxonomy): Eukaryota > Viridiplantae > Streptophyta > Magnoliopsida > Solanales > Solanaceae > Solanum > Solanum medicagineum. The sequence continues at coordinate 14,944,223 of JAPFFP010000046.1, forward strand.
AGAATAGGCAAAGTATAGGACAGAGGCTTCTTTTTTATTCCTGGTTATATGAGTGAAAAGTCAATGTTCTAGTCAATTTAGCATAGGAATTTCTATTTCAAACAAGGGTTTCCTCTTGACTCCGAGTATTCGACATTCCATCCACTTTTTTACAAGTTTAAAGTACCTTTTTTTTTTAAAAAAAATGATTGTATTACTTAAAACATCAACATTAAGGGTCTTTTGAAATGTGACAAGCAAACTGTTAATGTCATGTGCCCTCTCTCATTTAAAATGACTTTGACCTGTGTCTTAAAAAAATTCATCTGATTAATGAATTGGGTGATGGAGAAACTGTTAATACTTGAAGGATGTTATACATTAAATTTAAAATGAAGGGTAGTATTTGGTTTATATGGGTTTGGATTTTCGGAGGTAGTGAAATTTAGGATTTAAAGAAACCAGCCAGTATTTTATTGGCAGACTAAAATGGAAAATAGGTCATCTTTACTTGGATGGATGGTAGTTGTTGAAAACTAAAATAGTAGTTGCCAAACTGAGAGGAGCAGTGAAGAACATATTTGTTCTCTAAACCAAATTCTGTATGGGTCTATATTGATTTTGCTCTTTTGTGTTGAGTCAGGTCTCTTTTTGCATTTGATCTAAAAGTCAAACCTTTTGATTTTTACAGGCTTGGAGATTCTGCTTAAATTTTGCAGATATTCTGGGCCTCTGGCCTTTCACTCTTGATGAATTTCTTCAAGCTTTCCATGACTATGTGAGTATCTTTGGCTAAAGTTAATTGTGAGCTCACGGTCCGAGTTGCTTTTTCTGCATAGTCTTGTGGACTATCAGGTTAGCTACCTTCTTAAAAAGGCTGGATGGGGTCTGATTGTCATAGTTTAATTGTGCTCTGCTCAGGATTCCAGATTGTTGGCTGAGATACAGATTGCTCTTTTGAAACTGATTATAAAAGATATTGAAGATGTTGCTCGAACTCCTTCTGGTGGGCCTGGGACAAATCAGTATAGTGCTGTCAATCCTGAAGGCGGACATCCTCAAATAGTTGAAGGGGTAATCACTGCTGTGCACACTTCCTCTTTAGAACGTAATTTACTCTCTTGTGGGATGATCAAAACTTACCAGTTTGTGGACTTCATTGACAGGCATATCTTTGGGGTTTTGACATACGCAATTGGCAGAAGCACTTAAATCCTTTGACTTGGTCTGAAGTACTGCGCCAATTTGCGCTCTCTGCTGGATTTGGACCTCCATTGAAGAAAAAGAAAGAACGCGCTTGTTTGAATGACTCAGATGAGGTGCTACATTTTTTGTCCTCATGTTCATCTTAGCGATATATCCTGGCTTCTATTTTTTCTTGTGGCTTAAGACCTTTTATTTGGTAGTAATCTATGTAATGGAATATTTTGATGGAGGTTTGCTTTAGATGGGAGATACAGTGATCTTCTTAGTAATTGGTTATTTTGATGAGATGTATAATGCAAAAACTCAGTTGAGCTGCTAGCCATAGAACTGACAGTACATGCAAATGCAATTTGGACATATGCCTTCTTACAAGCTGTTTTTGGTGTTGTCTCAAGTCATTATCTTATGTTTCGTGCTGGTGCGCTGCTATTTCTATGGCTTGACCATAGACATGTTCTGGTATATTATCGCCCCAAGTTCATGCTCCATTAGCTAATCTGCCTAGTTTTGATCATAGCAGATTATGTTGCTACCACAGTATCTTTTTGTCAAGACTCAGGTCTTGAAATCATCTTGAACCCTAGGGGTTCAGGCTGTCTTTCTTCCAATTTTGTTATCCAACCATTGTTTCTTCCATGTAGATGCATATTATATTGGTGGGTGTGTCTCATCAAGGGGCATGACCTAGTGGTCAGTCAAGTTGGGTGAAAACTACAGGAGACCAGGATTAAATTCCAAGGGAGACAACCTAGACTAGGTGATTACTTCCCACTTGTCCAAGGTTGGGTGAGCAGCGGTACCTGGTGTTTCTGTTGGTGGGAGATAGTAGGTGGAATAGTCAAGGCGAGTGTAATATGGCCCTGATACCACTGTTCTCAAAAAAAATGTTGGTATGTATGGGACTATGTAGGTTTGCTTACTGAAATGCTGTTACAAAATTGGGTGACAGTGGGAAAGTCAAATCTGCTACTGATGGATTATCACCGGACTAGCTTCCTTGCCATAATTATTCCACCTTTTAATCCATCATCACTATTTATTGCTCTCCCAACTATCTTAATTAACTGATATTGCATAGTTCCTGCATGTATTAGAAGCTTTACCTTCTGGACCTATGTGATGTGGTTTTTAAAATGGAACTCCATGGTCATAGTTGAGCCTAAGTTGCTTGGAATCGAGGCTTAATTGTTATTGTTGTGTGAAATGCTGGTTTGCGGTAAAATTTGTAATTCTAATATGATCATCAGAGATCTCCCTCTTATCCAAGAATTTTCTTTATCTGTGCATTGACATTCTACATGAAATAAATTGTGCATTATGTCTAATTATGGTAATGCTTCCTATTCTGCAGACTAAAGGTTGCGAAGACATTGTATCCAATCTGCGGAGTGGTTCGGCAGCTCTTAATGCTGTTGCGGTTATGCAAGAAAAAGGGTTCATGTCGCAGCGCAAATCTAGACATCGGTTGACACCAGGGACTGTGAAATTTGCTGCTTACCATGTTCTCGCTCTCGAGGGAGACAAGGGCTTGAATGTTCTAGATATTGCCGAAAGGATTCAAGTAATTATGCTCTTGATGCACATTGTCACTGTCTCTCATGTTAATCTGGTTCGATGTGTTTGAAAATTTTTCTTGTTAATTTCTTCTCTATGCTTTATTCTCCAGAAATCTGGATTACGTGACCTTTCAACAAGCAAGACTCCAGAAGCCTCTATATCTGTGGCTTTGTCAAGGGATCCAATACTTTTTGAAAGAATTGCTCCTTCAACATACAATGTCCGACTTGCTTTCAGGAAGGATCCTGCTGATGCTGATGCAATTATTTCAGCAGCCAAGGAGAAAATACAAAGATATGCTAATGGATTTCTCTCTGGACAAAATGCTGAAGATGAAGAAAGGGATGATGATTCTGAAGGTGAAGGTGAAGTTGCTGAAGGTCCAGAGGTCGATGACTTGGGTAGTCTGTATGGTGTAAACAAGAATAATGAGCAAACTAGCATACTTGACACCTGCTTGGTGAATGGAAAAAGTAAGCCATCTGATGAGGTTGGACAACAAATTAGAGTTGATGTTGGTAAGGACATGATTTTAAATAATTTATTTTTATGCTGTATTTGCCTTTTTTAAAATGTGAATGCACATCTTCATAGTAGTTGTTTGAAAACACTATTTTTTCATCATCTGTTGATGCTCTCTTATAGGTATTGAAGGAAGTAAACCCAGCCAAGAATGTTCAGAAATTGATGAGAGCAAAGCCGGTGAGCCATGGGTTCAAGGACTCACTGAAGGTGAGTACTCTGACCTCTGTGTTGAGGAGCGTCTAAGTGCTCTTGTTGCCTTGATTGGCATAGCAAATGAAGGGAATTCTATCCGTGCTATTCTTGAGGTAATAAATATGGTAAATTTTTATCATTATTGACCATTAGTCCATTACTGTCTTCTTTCAGCCATCTAACAAAGAAGGTTTTGCAGGATCGTCTGGATGCAGCAAATGCTTTGAAAAAACAGATGTGGGCTGAATCCCAGTTGGATAAAAGACGATTGAAGGAGGAAACAATCAATAAATTTAATGATAGTTCCTTCAATGTTATTGTTGAGGGTAGCCAAAGCCCATTGGGATATCCAAACAATAAAAATCAAGGGACGTCACCAACCACGCTGGTTAAGGAGGAATCTGCTGGTATCATAGACAATGTCCAGAACCACTTTGAAAACATTCCTGCTGAAAAGAGTTTAGCCGCACAAGAAACCTTTGTGGGCCAATTTGCTGTACCAAGTGGGAATACAGCAGAAAGGTCACGCATGCAGTTAAAGTCTTTCATTGGCCACAAAGCAGAAGAGATGTATGTGTACAGGTCCTTGCCTTTAGGTCAAGACCGCAGACACAATCGCTACTGGCTATTTGTTGCCTCTGGTTCTAGTGAAGATCCTGGTTCTGGCAGGATATTTGTTGAATCACCTCATGGCTGCTGGAGACTTATTGACACTGAAGAGGTATGCTCCTTCCATTATTTTCAGAATGCACTTTGCTGTAAACTGTTAAAGTAGGTTCAGTAGGCTGAATATATATTTTACTCAAGGGAAACACTTGCACTATTTTGGTTTAATAAAGAGGCCAGCCCGGTGCACCAAGCTCCCGCCGTGCGTGGGGTTCAAGGATGGGTCTGACTGAAATTGCTCTGTTTTGCATTTTTCCAAAGAGGGTTTTCTATATTTAGGTGTAACAAATGGCGAGTTATGACTGAAGAAGGGATACGATGGACATCGGTAAATGAAGAACCTGGATGAATCCGTAGTTTAGAAAAAATTACATGTCTGGTAAATAATACTCAACGAGTGTCTGGAAATTGTTGCTTTTCTGGAGCAAGGAAAGTTATCGGGGTCAGGGAAACCCTATTTGTAGTTATATATATCTTAGCAAGGTCTTGTCTGTACTAAATATATGAGACCTAGCTATTACCTGTTTATCTTCTTATCCTTTATTTTACCTGCAGGCATTTGATTGTCTTTTGGCTTCTTTGGATACTCGAGGGGTCAGGGAATCACATTTGCATATTATGTTACAAAAGATTGAGGGTCCTTTCAAGGGAAGTGTGCAGCGAAACATGTCTTTCGGTGATATCATAGGTCAACATGGAAACAAATGCAGAAATGAATCTTCTGCAGCTAGTTCATGCCCAGCCCCTGGTGCAAGTACAGACAGTCCTGGCAGTACCATATATGGCGTGAGTTCTGATAGTTGGGAAACATCTTCGTCTTTTAAAATTGAGCTCGGGAGGAGTGAGGAAGAGAAAAAGAATGCCTTCAAGAGATACCAAGGTTTTCAGAACTGGATGTGGGAAGAATGTCTCAGCTCATCAATCCTACGTGCCATGCGATATGGGAAGAAAAGGTGCTTGCCGCTTTTGGGCATTTGTGGCCACTGTTTAGATCCTCACCTTTCTGAAGAGGGCATTTGCCCATCTTGCAACAAGATGACTTGCAAAGTTGACATGAATGGCGAGTTCCTTGAGCAGGCAATGTATTCTATGGACACTCTGAAAATTGATTATAATAATTTGGTGGTTTCAAATGCTTGTCCTCTAAGAGTCAGATTGATGAAGGCCATGCTAAGTTTCACTGAGGTGAGATTTTGAGATATATCTTCAAGAATCTGGTTTTATGTTAGGCTGTCATCCTTCACTTTTCACCTTATGTTTTGTCTTTTTTATGTCTGAAGAGACATGAATGTCAAGTACATTTGAGGCACAACCTGTTGACAGCTTTTAGCTTCTTATAGCATGATGTTTATTCTTGTTTTTTCTCTGGAATTCACAGGTTTGTGTGCCATATGAGGCACTTCAGTCATCTTGGACAGAAGACTGTAGAAAGACATGGGGCATGAAGCTGCAAAATTCGTCATCTCCTGAGGATCTTCTCCAGGTATCTTACTCCCTTTGACTCATGTATATGGCATTCTTGTTCAGGAGTTTATCTTTAGTTACAAGTCTCTTAAATGTTTTTGTTAGATTTGTTTGACTATACACAAATATGATTTTTAGTTATTTTTATGAAGTGCATAACTTCTCAAATTTCCAAGAATGTCGAAGATTCTTTTTTTCTTGACAACTACAAAGAAGTTTAAGGAATCCATGTATGGGTTTACTATGAAAATATGCTTTGGGCCTCATCTGTACCCCATCATTAGTCATTTTTATAGGGACAGTAATTATATTTTTTTCAATTTCATTTTCTTGAGTCGGTCTGATTTAGGCTTTAACGGATTGAAGTGTTTTGTCTAGCTACAATTTATTACAGTGTTGAATTTGGTGAAATAAATGTATATGCTACTATTATATATGATAAGGAACTGGCAGGATTTCTTCCCTACAAATTCTCTTTCTTACACTCGTAAAAAAGAGGGGGAAAGAGTATAATAGAAAAGTGAAGGTTATCTCTCATCTGGGAATTGGCGCTCTTGCTTGGTTGTTCCTCAAACTAGTTACTTGTGTTGATGAATTTGCCAGTAAGCATGGCAAATTCAGATAGTTTGGCTGATTCAATAGCTGCTGCAGAATTTTCCTATAACCTTCAAATTTAGAAGCTGCAAGAAGAAAGGTTCTTGATTGTGTTTTTTTTTTTTTTTTTTTTTTTTTTTTGCAGATTCTGACTCAGTTAGAGGGCGTCATCAAGCGTGATTACTTGTCTGCTGACTATGAGACTGCAGAAGAATTGATGGGTCTATGTGCTTCATCAAGAAAATCTGCCTGTGAATCTACTTACCCTGAATCTGTACCACAACTCCCATGGATACCTCAGACCACCTCTGCGGTGGCTCTCAGACTTTTGGAGCTTGATTCCTCCATATCCTATGATCCTCAGCAGAAAACTGAGGTCGAGTTGAAAAATAAAGTAGATTGCCTTCCAGTTGAGTTGTCTTCCCTTCTAATTCAAGTAATTGGTGTTATTGATAAGATTTACTTTTACTGTTTATCCATGTTTATTTGCACTGCATGCTACTTTGTTGATTTATTTGGTGAAAGAAAATTTTCCAACTTGTATATGGTCCGACATTGATCATCCACTGCCTAATTGCCTCTAGGACTGCAGATAATACCTGTCACTATGTAATAAATGCCATATTTTTGGCTAATAATGCTCTTTCTTTCTAATCATCTTGATGGCTTAATTTTTTCCCTGCATACAGAAGCCATCTTTGGGGTATGCTTCTTTGAAGGATCTGCAAAAGGTAGAACCAGCAGAAATGGTTCATGATGGACCAATGAGAGAGGAGAACTGGGATTATCTCAGCAATTTGCCTAGCAGCTCAAGAAGTAGACAAGTTGTTCGTGGGCGGGGAGGCAGTCGTCCACGTGGAAAGCTGCAGAAAGGAACTACTATCAAACCATCAGAATCTGGCAAGGCTGTTGTAAGACCAAGTGAGACCTTAACTCAAGTTCTTATTAAGCAGGGAGAAACGCATGGGCAGATCCATGTACGTGGTCGCCGAACTGTCAGGAAGAGGAGAATAGAGAAGAAAGTTGTGGAAGAGACTCAACCAGATTATTTGGGTGGTGGAAGCAGCCGGCTAAGTCTTGCAGTGTCACCTATAAAGCATGCGACAGAAGTGTTTGGCATGAATATGGAAGGAATAGAAGCTGCAAATGATAATAGTAATAGTATGGAAGCTGCTGAATCTGATGATAGTGCTCCTGAAAATACATACGATTTTAACAGGAGTGATTTAATGGAAATGTCAGATGAGGATCAGGTTGTTTCTGTCGGTGATGGCATTGAAGATGACATTGATGATGAAGATGATGAGAATGACAATGACAACCATGACAGATACAGAAGCCATGGTCAAAATCTGGAAAGATACGTTAACATGGATGATGACGACTCAGATAGGGATGGGGATGTCAATGAGGATCAAGAGTCGGACTCTTCAGAGTCTGAAGATTATAGTGATTGAGGTCGTCGTGGGTTTGACAATCGCAATATACCTCTGATCATTGATCGCCAGAGCACAGAGGTCTGGTGTGATTGCATTCTTTTTTTTTTGGAAGGAACTTTGGTATTCTTTTGAGATGAAGCCTGGGATCTGGCTTCTCTCTGTATAGTGTTAAAAGGAGCAGATTTTTGTTACTTTTTATCAATCATAGCGCATGTCAGAAAATAGTATGAAAAATTGTTAAGTCGGTGTGCAATCCTGTATTATGGGGCTGTTGGTGATCAGAAGCATCTATGTCAAAACTTACAGTTGCGCATTTCTCATCATTTTTACTTCAATGTTAGTGATTAGTGGTTATGTTTTTATCCCATCTGTTCGTGCGCTAAAAGTGTGCCGGTTTGGAAAAAGATTCCATCATAAGGGTCTATTGTACGCATTTTTAACTTTATCAGCTACTTTATCTCATTTGGACTCTTTATGTTATTGCACGGTGTATATGGATCGGTGTGATTTGAATTTTTCAAATATCAAATTAAATAATTTTTGTGGGGTTTTTAAATGTATAAATCAAATTAAATTAATAAACTAATGAGTTTAATTTCATGACTAAACACTAAAGAAAAATTTAAATTAGGTTATGTATTTTAATGAGTTCAAATTTACTGTCTTTCTTAGTGTTGAATTGATTTTTTTTGTTGGCACTAGAATTTATCAACAACGATAAATTTAGAGCCTGTAACAATAAATTACAAAGCCTGAATTTCGAGTATCGCCAATTAAGGGACAAGGGTAGAGGAGACTAGCAATATTAGTCAAGATAAGGGTAGAGGAGACTAGCAATATTAGTCAAGCTACAAATTTACACGTCTTAGGCCACAGAAGATGAACATTTTTCTACCCTATTAACAGTCAACCAGCAAAAAAGGACTCAAAAAATGAGTTGGCGCACTCGGAGGAGATCCAGCATGTGGAACAAAGCTTCCCTCGCACTTGAAATGAAAGAACTACAAGTTATATAGGCAAGGGTAGACGGACAGTCAGATTACCAGATGAAAGAAAACCCTCAAATGCAGAGATCCAACAGCAAAAACAGAGAGGACAACCCATGATACCTGAGAACTCGACTGTGGAAAGAAAAAACGAAAAAATAAAGAATCAAGAAAGTACGGAGCTAAGGGTTTTAATGCAATAAAGGAAAATGACCACTTACTTTTAATAGCTGATACAGAGAAGACGGAAGAAGACACAAGGAGCCTTGACATTACAGATCAACATAAGCTTCATAAGTGGGGTTAGCCCAGGCGGATATCTAGAGTTTCTAGAAGAAAAAGAAAAAGAAATCGATTAGGAAATCCTATGGCAGATAAATGTATTTTTATAGCGGATGTATGATCTGAATTAAGTCCAGATTTGGACCTAGTCAAAACATTGTTTTGTTCTGAATTGGGGTTGGACCCAGTTCCACCATGTAATCATTTTTATTAATAATAATATCATATACCATTTTTTTAAAAAAATATAAAAGTTATTAATAAGGAAATTCACCTAAATATACCAGTTTTGAAAAATATTTTCCAATAATAATTATCTATAATTTACATATAATACATGATGCATGTTCTTTTTTTAATCAAAACAAGTTTAGTATATTTTAAGATGCTTTTAATTCGTATAAATTGCAGACGAAATTGCGTAATTCACGGTGAAATTTTTTTAACCAGAACAAGTGTGATACATTTTACATCTATGATACACTTTTATTCATTGAATTATTTCTTTAGATGATAGATATCTTTTAAATATTACATATGTAGACTATAACCTATATTAAATCATTCAAATTTCTAACCTAAACTTAAGATAATATATTTAAAGATAAAAATTATGAAAAAATATGTTATAAATAACATCAAAATAAATTATAAACAAAATCTGAAATTAATTTAGCCTCGAGTTGACTTTCTAAATTATAAGTACAATAAGCTTCAAGCATTTAAGTATATTTTCTAAAAATTTAGAGCGCTACAAGAACAGTTTTGTGCTCCACGAAAATACTCCACCTTGGTAAGAGTCAGATTAATCATGACTCTTAACTTCAGCTCTAAAGAGAATTGTTGAAAAGTAATTAAAAATTGTCAAATCCTTTATTACTATCACATCTTTATCGACTTACAGTCTTACACACACAATTTTGTAGCTATAATACAGAGAGACTTCCAAGGGAACCAATTACCTCAAGATGCAAAGAAAATGATCAAGAAAAAGACTAGGGCAGAACATACACTATTGTAAAGATACTAGGAGTGATTTTAAACAATGTAGCCTAGGAAGTAAGCAACTTCTTGATTCCAGTTTTCTGTTCTGCTGTTAACCTTGTAGGGAACTTGATGTTGAACTTGATCCTCAAATTCCCTCTCCTTGAAGGCTCTTTGGGTATCGGCATTCCTTCCCCTGGGACGACCTCTTCGTGGTTTGGTTGTATTACATTGTTGATAGGGATAGTCAGTTTTCTTCCATCGAGTGTCGTTAGATGGACCGTGTAGCCTGTCAATGCTTCAGCAAGTGAAATTTTCTGATTGATCACGAGGTCATTTCCGTCCCTTGTGAAAACACTGTGTGGTTTCTCATCAATCATGAACACGAGATCTGAAGGAACGACATTTGGCTCTTCGTTTCCTTTCTCTGGGAATGTAATCTTAGTTCCCTTTTTCCAGCCAGGTTTGATGTCAATGGTTAGGATTTCTTCTACTGGCAAAGTCTTCCTGCACACAAAATGTGCTTCTCAGCATATCAAGTAATGACTTTAATTTCTATTAATCAGTGGAAGCCAATACAGTGAGCTGAAAATAAGATGGATAATCTCCTACAGCAGGTTGGTGTAACTAGTAAAAGTTCATCTACTTTTCTACTCTTATCAGTTCATTTAAGACAAATGCATACAGAATGGCTGTAAACCAAATCAAAAGGACCATTAGCCTACACTACTGACAACATTGGCTTTTAAATGAACTAAGCTTCCACCAAGGGCAAAGGCACATCAATGTTCTTCGGGTAAGTCTATACGACTATACCTAGAATCATACACCAAAGTAACCACATAAAAGGTTGGGAATTATGACAAAAGTTCCTTGGCAATAGTGGCAAACTTCATGTAATTCTAACCAGACGGACGTTACTTTGTTCTTTTCTATGTTTCTACAGCAGTGAATAACTGAGAATTACTGCCACGAGGCCAATTTCGGTTCGTTAAACACATGAATGTTCAGCAAAGCCAAATAAATTTAAGATATCAATCCTCCTATCATGCTCATTCCTTTGTAATACACATACAACTATGCAGCCAGCCGATGCCCATAATCACATTTGTCTTAGCCACATATGCTTAAAGAACACAACCTAAATTATGCAGCAAATTCAAGTTTGACGGCAATCAGGTTGCTCTTCGCAATGAAGTTATATGAGATATAAGAGGGACCAGCAAAACAAGAATTCGATTACAAACCAGCAAAAGATCCATTCATTGAAGTTCAATGAATTCAAAACAGATACTAATTCATAGATTGACCAAGCAGGGACCATGATTATAAAGTTCTAACAGCAAGGATAAACATGAGTACATAACAAACAAGCTAAATAACCAGTAACAAGCATATACCATATCAAAAAACATGTGATTAGTTCACTTACCCACTTGCATCAGCAATCTCCCTAGAGATCTTCATCTTCTTGGTTGTCCCCTTATAAAGTTCTTCTAGACTGCAAGGCAATGTTCTTTCAATAGGTGGAGCCTTCCGTGGCCCCGAACTCATCGGTCTGCCTTCTCCAAATGAACTGAAGATATCATCCCCAAACACTGAACTGGAAAACCTTGAACCTCTCATCCCACCACCACCACCTCCTCCCATACCCCCACCAAACGGGGTCGAAAACCCGAAAAATTCTGCAAATATATCATTGGCATTTCTTGGATTGAATCTAAACACATTTGGTCCATCCCCTGTCTGGAAAAATGTAGCCCCACCAGGTCCACCAGCACCAGCATCTTGTGGTGGCACACCTTTAAGGCCTTCTTCCCCATACTGATCATAAATTGCCCTTTTCTGTGAATCACTCAAAACCTGCATCACAATTTCAAAATCAAAATACAATCTTGAAAACGTAATTGAACACCCAATCAAACAAACTTCAAGAATTTAAAAAAAGCATAATAAAATAAACCATAAATAATCAAGAATTGTGTATTAAGTACCTCATAGGCTTCAGAGATCTGTTTAAATTTAGCCTCAGCTTCTTTCTTGTTATTGGGGTTCTTATCTGGATGCCATTTCATAGCCAATTTCCTATAAGCTTTCTTCAAATCATCATCTTTAGCGTTCTTATCAACTTGCAATATCTTGTAGTAATCTACACCCATCTCCTATTTTTAGTTTGTTCACTACTTGTTGAGCTCAAAAATTGATACAGGCTAGCTAATCTAAACGGAATGATTGAAGATTGTGTATGGAATTTGGTGTTATTAAGAGAGAGAGATGCGTCTAGAAAATAGAGATAGTAGAAGGTTGAAGAATGTAGAAGTTTCCAGATATCAGTTGAGTATTATTGACCGCTCTTATTTGGACGTGGCAACAAATTCGCTATTTCCAGAGAGCGTTTTAATTTATGCAGTAATTTCTATTTTTTTTTTTAAACTTGATGTTTCATTGGCAAAAATATTTTTTAGAAACTTGCTCATCTTTTTTATAGAAAAATTCACTCCAATATATGACCATATGTTAATTTTAAAAAAATTGAAATAAGGAAAAACATTTCCATACTAACACATACAATAGAATTTCACACAAAATTCCTATAATTAGATGTTAAAAACAAGGAAATTATTGAAGAGGAATAGGAATGAAACAAAAAGAAAAGAATTTAATTGCCCATGAAAAAAAGATTTTTCTTCCTTCGAAAAATCTCTCTAGAAAAATCGACTAAATATTTCTCATAATAAAATTAGATTTGGTCTAAATTTCGACAACAATTTATTTAAATATAAATAATATATTTAAAAAAAATAGATATGGTCCAAAATTCCGATGATAATATACGTTATTTATTTTAATATAATAACAACAATAATATACCCAGTGGAATTGTACAAGTGGGATCTTGGGAGGTAGAATGTACACAGACCTTACCACTACATCATAGAAGTAGAGAGGTCAGACCGTTTTCTCGGAACTCTCGTCTCAAAAACCCATAAGCAAAATAAACTAGATATGATAAAAAAGACTTTACTTATTTTAATATAAATAATATTTAAAGTATAAAATTGTATGAAATAGCAAAATTAAAAAAATAAGGAAAGTTCACGGGAATATGATGTCTTAAGATTATGATAGCTAACAATATATTGTTGAGTTATTCATGAAAATTTACATATTATAAATTAGATTTTTCAATTATACAATTAATATATTAGGAAGTTTGTTTTTGATAAATCGACGCCTACTGAACTCTTAAACACATAATATTATTTGCATTATACATAAGTTTATCCCAATTGTTAATCTATATCCGTCGAACCACTTGGTTAGGATTTGCTTTACCAAATTGTTGATGCAATTTAGGGTTTGTTTGGTAGGGAGGAAAATATTTTTCACGCAAAATATTTTTTAAAAAAATAAATTGATTTAATTCATGTTGTGATGTTTGGTGGATGAGTGAAAAATATTTTCTATTGTTTGGTCAGTGAATGACATTTTTTTTTTTGGAATATGTCTTCTCTTATGGTTGGAGAGTAGAAAATATTTATTAGAAAAATAGTTTCTAACACATGAACCTGAATTCAGGATCCGACCTCGACATCTAATGTGAGACCAACTCAACTTCCAATCTAAGATTCGACTGTCAAATTTAGACTCGGCGACGATTTTTGGATTGAAATCTGACCATACCCGACTTCAGACCTAACTTTTAAATAATTTGATTTTTGAAAAAATAGTTTTTAAACTTTTTTTGCAAGGGGGTGGGGGATGGGTGGAGGATGATGGACAGGAGGTTTGGAGGTAGCGATGGAGTAAAAAAGTATAATTTTTTAAATTGTAAAATATTTTTTAAAAATAAAATTTTAATTTCTTTTGTGTTTGTTTGTGGTTTTTTTTTTTTAGGGGGCGGGGGAGTTAGTGGGGTGGTAGGGAGTACGGTGGAGTAAAAAATTTAAAATTTAAAGTTTTTTCAAAAATAAATTTAAATTTATCTTTTTGTGTGTGTGTTTTGGGCGAGGATTTGTAAGGTAGGACTAGAGCTATGGATAGGATAAACAAATAAAATGTTTCAAAATTTGAAATATCTTTTCTAAAATAAATTTTAAAACTTTTTTTTGGAGTTGGGGACTGATTGGGGTGGGGGTGGGGGGGCAGTAATAAGAATTAAATTTTTAAATTTTGATTTTTTCTAAAAATAAACTTTTGATTAATTGTGGGAGGGGGGCGGGTTTAGGTGGGTCGACGCTGGAATGA
>JAPFFP010000046.1:14958444-14973653 GCA_026153255.1 Solanum medicagineum
AAACTTTTGATTTATTGTGGGAGGGGGGCGGGTTTAGGTGGGTCGACGCAAGAATGAAGTAAAGAAAATGAAATTTTTAAAAATAAATTTTTAATTTTGTTTTTATTTTAAAAAAAATTGGGGTGGGGGCTGGGGGTATGAAGGGGTCTGTGGTAGCAATGTGATAAAAAATTATTTTAATTTGAAATTATATGAAAGTTTTGGAAATGTTTTTCTTGATTTTTGAAAGTTATTTTCATTAAATTTAAAAAAAGTGAGTTAATTTGAAAAAATATTTTTTAAAATAAAAATATTTAAGTCAATCAAACATGAAATTTTTTATTAAAAATTTTTTTAAAAAAATTGAAAAATATTTTCTTTTTATTACCACACACACCCTTAGACCCCTCTTTTGAGCACATGGTCCGCATTTTTAGATTAAAAAACCCTCTTTTTTGTTAACTACTCACAGAGATAATTGGTACAAAATTAAGTACACTAATTAAATTAAAAAATGATGATAAACAAGATTAATCAATTCAGCGTATTCAACTACGACTCACCGATCAGTTTACTTTTCAACATGTTTTATTTTCAAGAAAAATGGAGTAGTTATTTATTTAATAATTACATGGTAAAAAGATACTAAACAAAAATTGATTGATTTATATATTCAACATGCATTATTTTTAATAGCGATGGTTCTATTATTTAATCAATTATGTATTTTTATTTTTAGAAGAATAGTAAAAAAACAATTGCATTGCACTCTATATATATTATACATAATAATATATGAGAGTGATTGCTTAATTAATCGAAATTCAAAAGTTAAAATTTTATCTCTATCAAATTAAACCGGGGCATTTATAATATCGCCTAAATAAGTGTCACTTATAAGAATAACCTCTAGATAATACTATGTGACTTTGATTATGAATATTATCATGATCTACGTTTATAATTGGATCTAATAAGTAAAAAGTCGCTTCAATTCAATCGATAGAATATCATGGTTGATGAATTGCTTTGGCTATTTTTTATCATAAAAAATAAAAAATCCTTATCAATTTTAAAAAAATAATTTCTGTTATTATCCAAAAACATTGATATTCCTAAACCAAAGTTAAATACTTCAACTCCTTACGATAAATATTTCAAAAAGATATTTTCAATTGTCCAATAATTAGACAAACGTATTTGTTCTTCCATGTCCATGTTGTTTTTTGAGCTTATACATGAATTAATTGAATCTTGTATATTGTTTTTCGCATAAAAGAATAGTTACTCATTGTTAATTATTTTCTTTTGGAAAGTGTTTCTATCACGTGAGTTAATCAGTTTCTATATCTTTTAATGTTCATATCTAAAAATAATATTTTAATCATAAATATCTTTTGAGAGTTGAATTTTGATAATTCTGTTTGATCGTAATTTTTTTTTAAAATTCTAAACTTAAATTTGAAGTTGAATTTCGAAGTTTGAGAAACATTCAATAATTATTTTTATGAAAAATGTTCTAAAACACCCTTGAAGTATTGAAAATAATACAAAGTATCATCCATCCACCTATAGAGCCTAAAATGATTTCCCATCCACCTTTGGGACAAAAATAAACCTTTTCTTTGATAGATCTTTTTTTAAAAGTTAAAATGCCTATGAAGCCTATATTAAAAAGAAAAAAAGTATGGGCTCAAATAAGCCCATCCGGAGTACAATTAAAACGGTCCAAATCTGACACAAATGAAAAAACAAAAGAGAAAAAAAAGTCATTCTCGAAAGCCCTAATAGGAAATTGGATCTTCTTCTCTACTGAAAGGGAAAACCACTGCGGCGCTCCCCTTTCTTTTCTTCTCTGATCGCGCATTATCTCTCTTTACTGGTGGATTGGTCATTCATGGTGAATATGTGCAAATGATGATGATGGTTTATTCATATCTTCTTCAATAGCAGACTGAGCTTGGATAGATTGCATCAAAACGCTTAAAATTCCCCTAAACACCATGCATTCTTGTCATAAGAAGAATTCTTCAATCAGTCTCACTGACATTTATTGGAATCCTCTATGTCGATGTGGAATCGTGCTACAGATTCAAATGTATTGTCACTTTTTTTTTGATGCGCATGCAAATCATCGCTTCCTTTCCTCTCCACAATAAAGTACTACCTTTATTATTCTCGTCTTTCATCTTATTTATAAATACACACTTACCATGATCTTTGCTTGTTAACAGGTTGAGCTCCAAAAAGAACTGATAACATCGTTTAATCCGCTAGAATAAAGGCATATATTTGTTTAGGTACATCTGATACTCCTCTTGCTCTGATTGACATAGCTCTGAATGGTTGGCATACTGCATTTTTAGAATTATGATGTTGGGTATCTATTGTAAATCCATAGCTAATGGTGATCTTGCTTACTTTGGGACCTGTCATAAAGATTTATAATCTATTCTCTTTGTACTTGCAAAAGAAAAAATTAAGTTAGTGAAAAAATCAACCATCTTATTTTTCTCCTTCATGATATGTTGACTTCAACATTCCTACAACTCCTCATATCATTAATATTCTTGATCTTCATTTAAATGTTCCAAAGAATCTCCCAAACTCCATTCAAAAAATTATAGACCATGAGAGAATCAGTCTCTAGAGAAACAGGTAGCCAATTATTTGAAATACAACATTTTAGACCTTCTTTCATAGCCCATACTTCAGCCTCTAAGCTATTTCTTACAGCTATCTTAAAAGATGCAGCCTGTAAAAATTTTGCCTTCTAATTTCTTATGAAAAACTTCAAGAACTAATTCCTAGATTACCTTTAGATGCCACATTATAGTTACATTCCCATTGAAAACTTTCAGAAGATAGTTGTAGAAACAAAAAGAAGTTTGTATCCATCGTTCTCAAAAACATTTCTTAGCCACGAATATCTAATATTTGCCAATCTGTAAAGGTTCCTGTTAACTTCTAAAATCACATCCTACAAACTCAACCTTTCCCCATGTTTAATTATATTCTTCTTTTTTATATTTTCTATAAAATAACATAGGGAACAATATTAAATATGAGTTTTAGCTTTCTAGAACAGCTTGTATCCTACCATTTGAAAATAGTCTCTTTTTAGGAAAAAAAAAAAAGCCTAGTATTTGTAGCCTCTTTTGTAAACTCACACGACAACTGATTTGCACTAGGGAATGATATAAATAGATGATAATATGTCTTCATAATAGCAACATACTATTTCTTCATTCACTCTAATAAAGCCCAAAATTTCTCAATAGAGATCCTTCTTTTTTAAACAATCTCCATATAAAAAAAAAGGAATCTCCTTTTCTCAAATTCTATGAAATGCAACATGATAAAATCCATGATTTCTTAGGACTTTCTAGGCTGATCAAATAGAAAATCTCCCACACTGAGAAAACATCCAAAAAGGAGAATATGGATCTTTATTAACTGATTCCAACTGCAAGTTAGTGAGAACATGATTTATAATCTCCTGTGGAAAAATATCTCTTAGCTTGTCTTCTTTCCATATGCATTGAATCATTAGTTGTTTTATATCATTTTCCATTACATTATTTGAATAGGATATTGGAAGGTAAAAATATAGAACCTCAACTGAGTCCAGTTATCAAACATGCCTGGCTGAGTATATATTTTCAGGTTTGAAACCCCCCATTCAAATCAACCACTTATGGTCTATTGCCTCTTGTAGTATTTATTCCACATAAAATTTGACCATATTAACTTTTTTGTTCTAAAGTTCTATCATGCTTTAGTAAAAAAGTGCTCTATTGGTCAAAAATTAATTATTTAACAAATTATTTATTAAATAATTTACATAATTATTTTAAACACGTGGCAGTCATCTATTGTCAAAATTTAATTATTTATAAATTAAATTGACCCACCCCAAATTACCTAAACCCACCCTAAATTTATCCTAACCCACTCCAAAATAAGTCTTCACTCGTAAATTAAATTAAAAGAAGAAAAAGAGGAACACGTCCAGTTTCCCCCTACATCAACCCCTCTTCTTTGGCCATTAGAAATATGCTCCTAAATTACTCATTTTTTCCATCCCATCTCTAACATTAATAGTCTTGTTTTTTTTTTTCCAAATTAATTAAGGAGCCATGACTTCATCAACAGACTTCGTCAACAATGCTTCAATTGAGAAAAGTTCCTATAAGGATAAAAATAATATAAGAAATAATCAAATTAGGAAAAAATTTCTTATTTTATTAGATAATCAAATTAGAAAAACTTACATTGTTTAATCCTTGGAGAAACTTTTCTCAATTGAAGCATTGTCGACAGATCTTAATGAAGCCATGGCTCTTCATTAATTTGAAAAAAAAAGGAACAAGATTTTTAATGTTGCTGATGAGTGATGGGATGAAAAAAAATGAGTGATGTAGAAGTCTTATTTGGAGAAGAATAGCCGAAGAAGAGGAGTTGATTTGGGGAAAACTAGACGCATTCCTCTTTTCCTTCTCTTAATTTAATGCACGGGTAAAGACTTATTTGGAGCGGTTTAAGGTAAAGATAGGGCGAGTAGGGTAAATTTGGGGCGAGTTTAAGTAATTTGGTGGGTCGGTCAAATTTAATTTATAAATAATTTTTAAATAATTTAATTTTGACAACTAGATAGCCACTGTGTTTAAAATAATTATTTAAATTATTTAATAAATAAGATATTAAAGAAAAGATTATTTTTTGCCCAAAGATGGACGGCAAGGACATTTTATATCCTATATAGGTGAATAAAAGATATTTTATATCATTTTTAATATTTCGAAGACATTTTAGGCCATTTTCTGTTATTTTTATAACAAAATAAAATTTCAAATTTTTTAAAATATTCTTTTTCACTTTTTATAAATATAATTTCATGTTTCTACTCTATTCTCGTAAAAAGTTGTCAACCTTTTCCCGTGATGACTGATGTTGTACTTCACTACTGCAACTGCACTTGATTTTCACCAAAGATTCAACCTTTTCAGCAATGGCTGCCATTTCAGTTCCTCTCCTGGCCGTCCGATCACCTCTAATCAACCTCCCATTCCCTTCAATCTTCAATCTCAACCGTCCATTTTCCACTTCACTCTCCTCCAATGCCTTCCACCATTTACAACTAGTCTCAAGTAGTACCTCTAGTTCTAACCAAGTCGTCACTGAAACAACATCTACTTCTGCCTCTAGCATCAATGTCCAAAACGACGACAATTTAGACACGACCCTTTTCGTTATTCGGGCCAAGAACCGAATTGGGCTGCTCCAAATCATCACCCGGGTGTTCAAAGTTCTCGGGCTCAAAATTGAGAAAGCAATAATTGAATTCGAAGGCGAGTTTTTCGTGAAGAAGTTTTACGTCCATGATTCTAATGGTAAGAAGATTGAGAAAAGGGAACATTTGGAGAAGATACAGAAGGCATTGTTGGAAGCCATCGACGGCGATGATGGTGGCGCCGGAGTTTCGCCGTCGTCGTCGGTGGCGGTCAGTGGGAGAGGGGTGGTTGTGAGGAAACCTGGGTTGAAGATGGAATTTGGAGACAGGAAGGCGAAAGCAGAGAAGATGTTTGAGTTGATGGATGGGTTCTTGAAGAATGATTCAGTTAGTTTACAGAAGGATATTCTTCATCATGTTGAATTTACTGTTGCTAGATCAAGATTCAATTTTGATGATTTTGAAGCTTACCAGGTACTCCCTACTTGAAGGAATTGTGATCAAGATTCAATTTTGATGAATTTACTGTTTTGCTAGATACTGATGAAGTATGGACAATGCAGGCATTAGCTCATAGTGTCAGGGATCGGCTTATTGAGCGATGGCATGATACTCACCAGTACTTTAAGAGGAAAGATCCTAAGCGAATTTACTTCCTTTCGCTTGAATTTCTTATGGGTATTTGACATTCATATGCTCATAAAGTCATTTTCTTTTGTTGCATCTAATTGGGGCACACACAGTTAGGCCTTTCCTAATCATGGCCTTTTGTCTGATTAAGTTTTTTCTTTACATGATATGTCAGGTCGTTCTCTAACTAACAGTGTCACAAACCTTGGCATTCAGGACCAATACGTTGATGCTTTAACTCAGCTTGGATTTGACTTTGAAGTCTTGGCAGAGCAGGTTCGTGAAATCTCGATTTCTTGTGTCTGATTCTATAGCAATTTCTTGTATGTCTATAACATGTCACTGACTGATAGGTAATGAGTATGTTTTCGTGGTTACTTTGTATTATATGAACTTTTTTATGAGTTTAAGTTGATCTAGAAAATTCAGTCTCAAAAACAAAAAAAAAAAAGAGTTATTCTAGAAAATTTATGAGTAACATTTAAAGGATATGATAGGTTGATGCTTGTATGTGAAAATTCAATAATTGCAAATTCACAGGACAACTTCATTGACTGGCCTTGCTTCGTACAATTAATGAATAACAGTTGATCTTCATGCATAGGCACTGTTAATTATTCTGGATATCAGTCTAATTTTGAAAAAACTTGCATTTATAATTGATAGAGGCTTCTTCTCCATCTTCATATTACTCACATTTGGCTGTTCTATTGCTTCCCTAAATAAAATCTCTGATGATTTTGTTTGTAATGATCATTTGTTTCAAGGAAGGAGATGCTGCCCTTGGTAACGGTGGCCTAGCTCGTCTTGCAGCTTGTCAAATGGATTCCCTAGCGACATTGGACTATCCAGCTTGGGGGTATTGTTCTTGTTGCCTAAACATCACTTTGGTTCTGATGTTGTTTGCTTCATCATGGCCTTGGCTTTTGGATCTCGCTGCTTTCTCCAAACTTACTAAACAACAGAAACAGTCAGAATAAATGGGTCTCTGCCTTTTGCGAACAATATCCTGTTTCATGGCTACATTTTCATATCCAGATAATAGCCACCTTTGTGATGATAATATTGGAGCGTTTGTTTAGTTCTTTTGTTTTCTTTTCCTTTTATAAGCAGAGTTTCTGTGTTGTTTCAAAACCAAAATATCTATTAGGGATCCTCCAGAATTTGGTGGGCTGCTTTTATGGAGTTCCCTATGTAAAATTGGAATTCTAGGGTCTAGACAAGTGGTGTCTAGCTTTTCTTATAGAATTTGTCCTTTATCATCTTGAAGTTTTCTTAAAAAGGCCTATTGAGTTGGGATTCTCTACATCTTTTCATCTTCAGTTATGGATTACGCTATCAATATGGATTATTTCGTCAGATCATAGTGGATGGTTTTCAACACGAGCAACCTGATTTTTGGTTGAACTTTGGGAATCCCTGGGAGATAGAGCGTGTTCATGTATCATATCCAGTGAAGGTTTGCAAGTATTTACTTTTCCTCCTCTTTCAGTAATTTATCCAAATGAAACTTTTTTTTTCCTTGTTTTAGCTCTTGCCCGGGTGGCGGCGGCGTATTTGATGTTATCTTCTTCAATCTTTTCGATTGAAACTTTTACTTGTTGCTAACTGGCAATGTGCTTTTTATGTAAGTTCTATGGGACTGTTGAAGAGGAAGTTTTAAATGGAAAGAAATGTAAAATTTGGATACCTGGAGAATCAGTAAGTGTTTCCGTATTTTTTAAGTCTTTCTTTTGTTGAGAAAAAAATATTTAGACTTGTTGTCATGCCATATAGCCAAATGAGAAATACCATTCCTTGAGCATTTTGTTTTGTCTCTTAATTGTAGGTTGAAGCAGTGGCTTATGATAATCCAATACCCGGTTATGGAACGCGGAACGCCATCAACCTTCGACTGTGGGCTGCTAAACCAAGTGATCAATATGATATGGTAATTTTTTTACCATGCTGTCTAGTAATTGTTTCTGACAATATCTAGTGGGGATGCTGCAGTGGAGATATCTATATACTTTTCGGGGACTTATCTTCATATTTACAGAGTGGTCTTTTTTTCAGCAGTGATTTTTCCTTTTCATGTTTTGCTGGGGATGGGGTGTACGTAAAAGGGAGAGAAGAATCTCTTAATCAATTTACTCTTGTTTCTTTTTTCTTATTGGCTTGTGGTATTGGTCACTTCTTCTTTTGTCAAATGCGAACTTCTTACCTATTGCTGCACGAATTAGAACCCTTTTAATTTTTTTGAGAACAAATCTTATTATGTTGTTTGACATCTCTTTACCTCTTAACTAATACGTGGTCCTCATTTCATCACTTGCAGGAGTCTTATACCACTGGGGACTATATTAATGCTATTGTTAACAGACAGAAGGCTGAAACTATAAGTAATGTGTTGTACCCTGATGACCGTTCTTACCAGGTACCGCCATTCTATATTTATGTCTTGAGGAAGTGGATAAATGTAGAGTTCCTTTAGTTCATGAACCTGCCCATACTATGTTGGAATTGCTTTGGTACTTGATCTTTTGAATTCCCGTCATTTGGAAGGTAAAATAAAATATGGAACTTCTGTATTAAGACTAGATCCATTTTTCCAATCTATAGCGCTGTCCAAATAAGTCTAAATGCTTTAGTCTTCCAATGTTTTGGGTAGTGATAATTACATTTAGTAAAGGCAAAATAAGTTTTTGAAACTTGAAGCTTGAGAAATATGTTACCTTCTCAAAAAATAACTTGAAGCTTGAGAAACCTTTTTTGATAATCGTGGTGCCTACTCCTCAACTAGTTCCAAGGAGTACTTACTACCTCTTACTAGCACGGATACAAGACAACTCTATCCACCAAGGCTTGAATAGACGAGAAGAAATCACCAAGTGTTTTTCCTTCGCCAGAATTTGAACCATAGAGCTCATGTTTTTCAACCCACTTCATTGATCGCTAGTTCACACCCTTGGGTGCAACTTGAAGCTTGAGAATGTATTCTACATTTGAGTTTATGTATTCTCCAACCATTTTGAGCAACACATTCCATAACTTTCTTTGCTGCTCTTAACTTTACTAGTTCTTTAAAAAAGAAAAGCTTTCTTTGACATTTTCTTCAGGGTAAGGAACTGCGGTTGAAGCAACAGTATTTCTTTGTTTCAGCATCACTACAAGACATAATAAGGAGGTTTAAGGATTTACACACAAACTTTGATGAGTTTCCAGAGAAGGTATTTACCTGACATTTTTGGGGCATGTAATGTGTGGCTGGAGTTCTTTATAAGCATATAAAGTCATGCCATCTATAAAACAATGCGCTCAAGTCAGTGGACCTTGCTTGTTGCTAAGGGATGCTCATAGACTATGTTCTTATAGTTTGTTCATAAACTATGTTCTTATAGTTTGTTCATAACAAATACTTGTTTCTTCATTGCGCTACTGACAAATTTGGCCTTAAGGCATAGACTTAGCAATGTTTGTCAATTCACTTGGTTTTGTTGTTTTAAGATGAAAAGGCATTGCATGAAGCCCAGGCCCAATGTATCCCAGCATGATTCCTTAAAGTTGCATGTTTCACATTCTAATCCAAAACAAAGTCTATACAGTGCAAAAGATAGTACCTAAGTGCCTATGCAGTCGCTGTATTTAGTATTATTATATTTGGTTCCACTTTGCACTGTTTCAAGTTAATTCTCCTTTCAATTGAACTTAAAGGCTCTAGGTAGAAGTGATCTAGACTAGCTGATCTTGAGGTGAGCCTCAGGCCGTGCCTCGTCTTTGTGCATACCCTGAACAAATTTGTCTCACGCGTTTCAACTTTTAACTAGCTGCTTATTATGTCTGAGTGGGGTCTGCCAGTGGCATTTGTGATGCAGATGCATAGAGAAGTTATTTTCGTTGTGCATGCAAGTCTGAGCCTCTTCCTTAATATCTATACAGTTCCTTGTAGCAACTTTTTGGCAAATCTAATATCTAAGAATCATGTTATACACCTGCCTTTTTTTGGAGTGTGAGTGGTGATAATTTTTATACTTACATCATACTGATATTCTTACTTATGGTATAAAAGAATATCTACATTGGGTCAGCCATACTTAAATCTGAGCTTTCCTACTCTAAATATATTTTGAAAATGTCAGTATTTGACACATTCATACAGGAGATTAGGATCTCAAAAGGAAAATGAAATAGTAAGCCTTTTCTTTTACAATCAAACGCACATGGCTGCGTTTGCTAATATATTCTTTTGAGTTTTTCTTTTCAGGTTGCACTTCAGATAAATGACACACATCCATCAATTTCCATTGCTGAGGTAATGAGAGTGTTTGTTGACGAAGAACACTTGGATTGGAGTAAAGCGTGGGATATTGCTTCCAGGATTTTCTCAGTCACTATACATGCAGTACAACCTGAAGGGCTTGAGAAAATCCCTGTGGATCTTTTGGGTAGTGTTCTTCCTCGGCATTTAGAGGTTTGTTTCTTACAGAAGATTTTATATTATTCTCATATTAGTTTTATTCTGTGTTTGAATTGACTTTTCACTCAACCGTAAAGAGTGTCATCCTTTTTGCACCAATGCTAGCTTGTTTTATGTGTTTATCAATTGGGCAGTGATTGTCTTCAATTTATTTTGTTAAAAAATCTCTTCATCTGATTAAATTTTTCATCTTTTGTTCCAGATTATATATAAGATAAACTATCATCTCATGGAAGAGTTAAAAAAGACTTTTGGTCAGGACTATGATAAACTTTCCCGAATGTCAATTGTTGAGGAAGGTGCTGTGAAGGTAAAGAAGACAACCTTTTTATCCCAGTTCTGTCTTAATCTTTTAAAAGATAAAAAATAAATTCTGATGCATTACAACTGGACCAACCTGTAGTAGTGACATGCAATTGTCCAAATAATGTACAATTACCAACCACAAATACTCAATCAGTTGGGATTGGCTTTATGAATTCTCATCAATTATGTCGCTCCATTAAGTCTCGTAGCAATCCTATATTATGTACCAATGAATATACTAATAATGCAAATTTCCACATCCACAAAGTGGTTTTCTTTGAACTCTGTGATGCCTGTGTTACTTAACTCATGTTTATAAAACTTAACAAAGAGGAGAGAGGGTGGGCAGGTGGGAGACAGCAGAGAGAGAGAGAGAGAGAGAGAGAGAGGCCAAACAAAAGAAAAGGTTATTTGATGAAAAAACAAAAGGTTATTGATGGGAAAAGAAAAAGTTTGTGATGTTCATGCTTGTTACTTCTGACTTTCAGCTTGATTTTATATGGTCGACATTCCTCTGACATCCACAATGCATTTGCATTATGCATTTTCACTAGGGGAAAAACTGAGTCCAGGTCTGAGTATTAAGTTCCTTGTTTTACTGCAATAGCCAATCTTGATTTTGCTCTCCATATGGACAGAGTATTCGGATGGCAAACCTGTCACTTGCATGTTGCCACACTGTGAATGGTGTTTCCAGAATGCATCTAGAGACACTTAAAACAAGAGTGTTTAAGGTAATCTTGATTCTGCACTTTTCTGATTTTTCTCTTTTGCCCAATATTTCGTGAGAACTTGATCTAAAATCCTGCATAATATGTCCTTTTACCTTCACTGAACGAATGTCACTCTCTCTAAGGCCTATTTCAGAGAATGCTTTTGCCAGAATTTCCCAAGAAATAGCTAGTGAAAATGATGTTTCAAAAAGAGATCATTTTGTAATTGCTGTGTCTTGCAGGACTATTATGATCTGTGGCCTCAGAAGTTTCAATGCAAGACTAACGGAGTAACCCAGGTGCATAATTGACTTCTTGTTTATTGATTCTGTCAGTTTCAAGATTTCTGTCGCAGGTTTAGAGTTGACAGCCGTTTTCCGAAAAATTCGGGCATTCTTTATGTTCGGAAGCTTCTGATTTTCCATTACTTCCTTTAGTCGGCAGTGTCTACTTGCATAACAACAAGGTTCATATCTAATCTAAAACATTCTGTATCTTCCTCCTGTCATCATAAACAAACTTTATTTGGGGGTGGGGGACCTCTCATTGGAGTCCAGCATGAGCATGTAAATTGAAGATATGAATCAAATTTGAAGCATTGTGCTATGTTCTTCACAAATTTAGTTTGTTATATGTCAGCGTCGTTGGATAGTGGTGAGCAATCCTAGCTTGTGTTCAATCATTTCAAAATGGCTTGGGACAGAAGCATGGATCCGTAATGTTGACCTCATAGCAGGTTTAAGAGAATATGTGAAAGATCCCGATTTACACACCGAATGGAAGAATGTATGAGATCTTTCTTTGCAATCTCAATCTGAAAAAGGTAGTTGCTTATTGCTTTGCAGTCTCTAATTCATTTTGACTTCTGACTTGTAGATGAAGAGGGTTAACAAAATGAGGCTTGCTGAGTACATCGAAACACTTACCAGTGTGAAGGTTTCTGAACATATTAATTTCGATTCCTTCTTTGTAAACAACCTACATGTCTGTTGTCGCCTGACCAGGCTATATACCGTGTATTACAGGTCAGTTTGGATGCAATGTTTGATGTGCAGATAAAACGGATACATGAATACAAAAGACAACTGCTCAACATATTAGGTATCATCCACAGATATGACTGTATTAAGGTATCTTCTATTTCTCCTTTCTTCTACTTAGAATAATATTCCTGAGCCAAACCTGACTGTCTGGTGGAGATATAACCACATACTAACGTACTTTCTAAACTAGTTTGTAATGTCAGTATCACCTTGTGCAGAAGTTGTTTCAGAAGGCCAACTTTGGTAGATATGAAGTGGCTTAAAAGGTGCCAGGGAAAAAAAATTTCTACCTCAATATGTATCAACATCTTTTTTTCTTTTTTGGAGTTCAAACTCTGAATCTTTGAGCCTAAAGACAATTATTTTTGCCGACGCTGGTTCAGATGTCATATTGAATCAAGCCATGGGCATTTGTCATGGATTTATATGCTTATGTGGAGGGCCAAATACGAGCCCACAGAAACTAAGTCTAGTTGCTATTAAACCAGATTAGGAACCAAGTCATTTTTGAAAATAGAACAGAACACATGATTTCACCACGAGCTGCAAAAAGTATCAAGAGTAATAGAAACATTTGTCTTAGCTAAAAAAGTCTTCTTCTTTCCCTTTGAATCTATGTTTTTGTCCAGTGGCCTGACATCATTTATCTTTTTCTCCCTATGATTTATTCGTTAGAATATAATGATGCTCTAAAATCACTTTTGCTGAAGCACTTAAAATATCTAACTTGTTTATTCAGAATATGGATATGCCTATTAAGTATCATCTAATTTCTAGGAAAACCCCCATTTAGGGGTGTTTTGTTCAAAACCAATTGAACCGATAAGCCAGCTGCGAAGTTGCCTTATTGGTATTAGGTTATCGAATAAATGGTTGCGGAACGGATTAAAATTTTGTTATAATTAATGGCTTATTGGTATGGAGACGGATTATTCAATTTTCTTATCGGATAAATTGTTAACCCGTTAAAAATTACTAAAAAACTTACTTTTTTATTTTAGGTATATTAGCCTCATTTAATATTTTACCATATATATAAATATAATTATATATTTACATTTCTATAATCACATATATATTGCTTTAAAAAATACTGAGCAAGTCAGCGAAGCACTAAATCCTAAAAAAGATAAAGGCGTAGAGAAACCCGTTAATTCTACTGATTTCCATTCTAATTTCTATCACTCACTTTGAGGTCTAACCTATGTCTCTTCGTCTCTGCCTCTACTATTTTTTTCGCTACTCACCTACTCATTGCATTTAAATAATGAGAAGAAATCTTATTTTTGTAAGGTGTGACTGTGTTCAAAGTACCATAGTGATTAGAGGTTAGCTGATACACTGCTCGATAACCATCCAATAACTGCTAATCCGTTACTGAACCAACTGATATGTTATAGGTTGGCTGGCGGATTAGTAAATTTAAAAACTGATATCCGATAAGTCAAACCGTTAAGTGAAATTATATGCCCGATCCGCCCGATAAGCAGCCCTAGCTCCATTAGTTCCATATTTTTCTTCCCAATTTCTGTTGAACTATACTAAATCTCAAAAAAGTTTCTACTGAACTGTATTCACCAAATTATCTCCTTGATTCATTATATTGTCATTATTTTTTGAAGAATATGGATGAAAGTGACAAGCGGAGAGTTGTACCTCGAGTATGTATAATTGGTGGGAAAGCTGCCCCTGGTTATGAAGTTGCAAAGAAGATAATCAAACTTTGTCATGCGGTGGCTGATAAAGTTAACAACGATCCTGATGTTGGCGATCTTCTGAAAGTGGTAGGACAGTGATTTTATTTTATTTGTTTGAAACCTCAATTAAGTATGGTCTCATCATGTTTATATGAAACCATTGTCCATGCTTTGCTCTTTGAAAGTTGGAGGATGTCCATTCAGAAACTTCATTTGCTTTTGAAATACAACATGCGATGATGAAATGAAATTATAAAAGAAAACGGAAGGGAAGAGAATAGCAAGCAGGTTCTGAGCATTACTTTCTTAGGCCTCAACTATCTGACCCATAAACTCTTTTCCTGAAATGATTTATTCATTCTAGAGTTGGCCCTAATTGTAATTTTTTTTTAAAAAGTTGTTCAAAACACTGAACACTTTTTGGCAGCAGAATTTTGAAATTGTTAGGTTTCACAAGACTTCACCTCACTTTGTCGTGTCATTGATCTTAAAAAATTGTCAGGGTTTACTTTATATGTCATCCTTGCTTTCTTTTGCCCATCCCCTCTTGACAGTTCATGTGCAGTGTTCCTGGACCGTCAGTATAAATGTAGTAGTCCGAATTCTTATACTTCCATTTTGCTGCTGGCATTATGGATAGCTAGGACTCAACAGAAATGAACTCATCTGCTGACGTTTCAGGTTTTCATCCCTGATTATAATGTCTCTGTTGCTGAATTGGTAATTCCAGGGAGTGATCTTTCACAGCACCTAAGGTCAGTGTCTAGCCAGTGTGTTCTCTTTTCATTTTTCTTCTTCTATTTACAATTATAATACATTGTCTTACCTTTTTTTTCCCTTCAGAACAAAAACACACTTTTTTCTACACTATAATTACAGCACAAGCATGAGCATTATTCATCATTTTGTAATACAATGTCTTACCTGATAACATCTTTTGTTTTTTCTCCAAAAATAAAATAAAATTACATATTTCCTCTTTGGATGGTCAAACTTCCTGTTGACTGAATTTTTGTTCCATTATCAAAGTCACTACATGCTTTAATGGGTATCTATAACTCCAGTATGCGCACTATCAAACTTCCTGTTGACTGAATTTTTGTTCCATTATCAAAGTCACTACATGCTTTAATGGGTATCTATAACTCCAGT
>JAPFFP010000046.1:14995674-15006462 GCA_026153255.1 Solanum medicagineum
TGAAGTGACAAAATTGTAAGTGAAAAGAGCATACCACACTTCATTATTTAGTCGGTTTGGTGGTTACATAAATGACAAAGTATTTTCCATACCTAAGCATGCAAAAATGAGATGAGAGTAGTAGGAAAAATGTAAGCATAAGAAGCAAAAATGGGTATTCCTTTTCACTTTAGTAGGCACATGTGTGTGCGCGCCAATGAAATCCCATAATGTTCAATGTCCCCCTCCCACACCCAGGCAGCGCTTACTAATTCATTAATTTCTATTTGACTAATATATTACTTTCTTCATTTTATTCTATGTGATATTGTTGTATTAATAAAAAAAAATTATAATTTATAATTTAAAATCATTATTAATTTGGGGTGAAGATGACATTAATTTGTGCGAAGATGATTAAAAATTGCTGTTATAAAATTTCAAAATATGAAAAATTAAACTTTTGATTTCGTCTCAGTCCTACACTTCCCTTTCCTTTTCTTTCATAGCCACTCCACAATTACCGCCTCTTCTACTTCCAATTTCCTCTTTCCAGTTTTCCCTTCAATCTCCTCACTCGTTTTCCTTTTTTCTTTCTAACTCCCTTTTACCTTTTTGTTATTGCATAATTAACCTCAAATGCACATGACTGATTTTTTAAATATAACTCGAACTTTTCAAGTAAGAGTGGCAATGGGGCGGGGTGAGGTAGGTGCGGAGCAGGTTGAGTTCAATCTGTAATTTTTTAACATCGTCCCGTCTCATTTTGTATGATGACTTTTATCATTTTTAATCAACCTCGCGTAAACTCGCCATGCTTATATTTTTAAGTTCTTTTATTTTTAATTGAATTTAATACAAAATAATTTTTTTAAAAGTTTTCACTAATTAACAACTCAACAACTTATTAATTATTTTTGTTGACATTTCAACAATTGTTTCTTAATCGTTAATTAAAAATTTCTAATTAATATTTTAACAACTAACAATTTACCAGACACTTCTAGTTTAAATTTTAGAAAATAAATACAATTAAAATCAATGTTTAATATAAAAAGTTTATATCTTTAAATTTTACTAATTATAAAAATTTAATTTTCTTTGAATTCCTATTTGGTTTGTTAAACCCGCAACCCGTGTCCGTCCGGCACCATATAACTTTAAACCTACCTCGCTTTGCATATCTCTGTGCCCACCCCGCCCTGTTGTCACCCCTAATTTCACTAGCCAAGAAAGGTAGAGGAGCCATGTCATTTGCCGTTAATTTCTAATTTAGCTTGAAATTCAATATAATATTTCTTACGAAAAAATTAATGAGGTCAGTGAATTTTGATAATGTAGTGCTGATTATTAAATAAAAAAATAGACAGGATTTTGAAGATGTTATTAATCTCACTTAATCATTGTTAACCTTTTAAGTCTTAAATTGAATAGTGGACATTTCATCTTTGTACCTAACAAATTGAAATTATTTAGTATCAATTTATGGTAGACATTTATTTTTGATTATGAATTGAGTTATTGTAGTGGATTTTACTTAATTGGAAGCTACCACCTCGGGATCCTTTGCCATATGCATCAAAAGTTGCGTAAACCCTTAAAAGCTTAAAGTTATATATTCTTTAGAATCATTACTGGAAAAGTTAATTCAGTTTTAAAATATGGAAAGAAAAAATAAACTGCGATTATTATTTAGCTAAAGCATAAGGATTACGCTTTTAAGCCGCAGGACTGAACCTTAAGAACAAAGTTAAATCCATAATAATTATTGCTTTCTGCAAGTACCATGTATAATTTTAAAAACATATTGCAGCAGAGAAAATTACTTGTAATCTATTTTATTTTAAATAACTGATCCACTTTCTATAAAAATTATTTGTAATTATGTATGTATGGAGTGAAATAATAATATATACCCGATACAAAATTAGAACATCAAAAGAACCATTTTGTTAAAGTGCTATAATTACGCATGGGGACCAGTTTCTTCCTTCCATTTTTCCTGTCCCCATTTGCACCTAATAAGCATGAAAATTGGAGGGAGAGAGAGAGTCAATCCTCACTCAAAAATATAAAAAATAAAAAATAAATATTTGAAAATATAAAGGGTCTCTATATAAAGACAGTATATTGCAAGTTTAGAACCATTGAAAAACACACAAATACATTCTCATTTCTTTCTTTTTTTCTTATTCAAATGGCTTCCATTGCTAAGAATTTCTTCCTCGTTTTCCTCCTTTTTCTGTTGTCGTCACTCCAAATTCATGCGAGGGACGGCCAATTTTTCAACAAAGTCCCCAGTAACAATGGTGAAAAGGAGACGCAAACAGTTCCTAACAAAGAGCAAGAGCCAAATTTCATTCCTGAAACTGAAAATGGTGCTTATGGCCTTTATGGTCAAGACTCTGTTTCCACTCCTACGACTAGCACCAATAATCCCAATGTCAACAATCTTCCCAACAGCAAGTACCTCCCTAAAAACTACAACCCTGTTTCTTATGTGACTGTTGCTGACGACAACACCAATGAAAACAATTTAAACAACAACGACGAGTTTTCAACCAAGCACACTGTTGACACCACCACCACCTCGAATGCCCACCAATTCTACACTGCTCCCAGTAATTACCGCAACAACAACCAGCAGCAACAACAGTACTACCATGGCGTCAGCGATTTTAGTACCAAAAACCACAACAACCTGCAACAACAGTTTTACAGCAACAACCAACAGTACTACAACAACGACAACGACAATCAGGAGGAAGAGTACTATAATGCTGCCAACTCTTACTACAACAACGATAACGAGCAGCAACAGGGGTTCACTGAAACAAGATTGAGTGCCAAAAGCTACAGCGCCAACCCAACAAATTACAACAACTATCACGAACAGAGCTACTCCACAAACTACGGAAACAACAACTACAACAACAACAATCAAGAACAGAGTTACAGTACTGGTAATGCTAATTACAGAGTGCACAAACAACAGGGGATGAGTGACACAAGGTTCTTGGGAAATGGGAAATTCTACTATGATATCAATGCTGGGAGACATGCCAGGGATCCATATGAAAATGCAAGGGAATTTGAAGCAATGAACCAACAATACAACAGGAACACCTATGGCAACAATGAGTACAACAACTTTGAGAATGAAGATTTTCAAGATGAGAACATGAATTAATTGTTCAACAATTGAAAAAAAAATTATAACCATAGTGAGCCAAAAGAAATGTTATGTGTTCCAATTATGATTGATGTGGTTCTCCTTTTTTTTTTTTTTCCAAGTTTATATTTTATTAGAGAAAAATGTTAATTAAACTACAGATTTTATTTTTGGGTGTTTTTTTTTACGTATAATTATGATGAAAGTTTTAATGATATATCATGTATGGCTATTTTAATTTGCTAAATTGAAGCACATAATGTCTAGAAGGTTGTGCCAGTAATTAGGTGTCTATTTTAGACTCTGCAGTAAATGTTGTACCTATTATTATGTCTCCTATATAATATTGACTGGATCAGAGTAATTCTATTATTAATCTAGTACTCAGAGGTCAATTATCTTTTTCTAAATTTCATTCCTGACAAATAATTATCATGCCAAGTATTGTATAGTATGCTTAATTATGATTACTCATCATAGATATGACTTATCAGCACCTACCAAAATTGAAATATTGTAAAGACAACTGAGACTCTTGTTTGGTAGGTGCATTTGAACCTAATTAAATTTGTATTTGCTTTGGAAATCCCTTAAGTGGGGATAGAGCATTCTCAGCTAAATTCGAAATCACTAAGAATGAAGAGTTACTACTTCATCAAACTCTTATTTATATTTTCTTTTTTTTCAATATTAGTTGTGATCAAATAAGTTTGTGAGTATTTTGACTATTTTATGAGAACTATGGTGAGCTTATTGGATGACTTTAATCATCAAAACTTAGCTCCACAGATAAAAAAATCTATCTAATATTTTTATTTTCGTTGAAACTTGAATCGAGAGTAACAATTCAGAGAACATGAATTACTTAAGGTGCGTATAAATGTAATCGTCATTACAATTTAAAAAGAAAAAAACAAAAAAGAAAGAAGAGAGACGGGGCAAATATTAAATTCTTGTGGTGTCAATTTTTTGTTTGCTTTATGTTCCTTTTATTTAATTTTTTTTATTCACAGTACTTCCTTTTTTTTCCCAAATAAAGATGACCATCACTTTTAAAAACCACAAATTCTTTTTTCTTTTCTTTACATATCAGCAAATTCATTTATTTTCATATTTGTTTTGAAGACAGAGACTTATATCAAACATAGTGACTATTTCCTCCAACATTTGTCAACAACCATTGTTTCGCTCCACCACTTCCCATGAGTATTTTCACTCTCAAGCATTTAATGCTTGAAAATTCTGCAAAAATCCCCCTTTTTTAAACATTTTTTACCTTTTAGTTGTCACTATGAATTATATATTATTGCTTTTAAACCTGTTTATGTACATTGTTAATTTTAACTCCTGCATTATAATTTTTATATATAATATGATTTCAAACGATGAGCCCCTTTTGTCCCACCAATGACCTTATCCTACATTTCATTACAAACAAAAAGTAAGGGTTGCAATGAAATGGTGACTGATAGACGGTGGCAGAGCTAGGATTATCATTAAGGAGATTCAAAATCTGAAAAAATAAACACACGAACTACTCTAAAAGGGTTTAACATCTACTATATACATATAAAAAAATTATTTCAACTATATATAAATAGCATATTTTTTCCTCGATGAAACCCCTAAAAAGGGGTAGCTCCCCCTGTCGATAAGTTCTTTCCCATCTTTAATAAGGGGTTTTGTTGGATGAGATATCACATTAAAAAAAAAAAATGTAATTCAAATTAAGTACAACATGAGACAAATCTCATTAATTAGTTCCTTTTTTAAAAAAATAAAATAAAATGTGATATTTCAATCTTGTTTATGGATAGGGCAATAGATATAGAGAAGTGAAATTAAATTTTTGGGACCAACATGGATTGTGATGCATTGGTGGGAGTGTTTCACCCTTAATCAAAGTCTTGAGTTCGAGCTCTGGAAATAGAAAAAATCTTGTTGG
Source organism: Solanum medicagineum (assembly GCA_026153255.1). Taxonomy (NCBI): domain Eukaryota; kingdom Viridiplantae; phylum Streptophyta; class Magnoliopsida; order Solanales; family Solanaceae; genus Solanum; species Solanum medicagineum. Next base: position 15,000,771 of record JAPFFP010000046.1, read on the forward strand.
GAGCACCACCCTAATAAATGGGCCCTATAGTGCGCGATCCAAATTTAATTGGGATTTCACGAACTCCAAACACCAAACGAAAAAAAATAAATTAAATTCATGGGTGCCAATGTAGCCTAGTTTGGTGGATGGGTAATTGGGTAGAGTATTAAATGTTTGTAGGGGACCCCCCAATTCCTAGACAACCCTCTCTCCAATGGGTTGATTTGTCCACATATCAAACATGTAATGTAAGTGAAAGTTGCATTGGGGCATGGCACCACTGGAGTTGATGGCGAGACTCATATGCTACAATTAATTATATAAAAACAAAACCAAAAATTAAAACAATTTAATTTATATATATATATAGAGATATAGATATAGATTGTCTAGATCAAATTCGAAATCTTGAATTTATGATCCTTGAATTCTAGAAAAGTGCATATTTTGTGAATTTCTTAATATAAATATGGCGTCTTGGTCAATAATATTAATGTAGAACTCTAGCTTTGTTCCTGACCATTGTTGTATTTAGAGAAGGAATTTTTGCATGTAACCATTAAAAAGTACCTTAATTATACTACATAGTTATAGTTTGGATAATTACATTTCGTAACAATACTTATATCAACGTTTGTATAATTTGAGCATCATTTGTATATGTTTGTATAATTCGCTATACAATTCGTTGTTTTTGTATAGCGTTTGTATATTTCATTATATAATTCGTACATAACGTTATATAGTTCGTTATATAATTCACAGTATTTGTATATTTTTCGCTATGCAATTTGAATCGCACACAATGTTTATATAATTGCGTACAATATTTGTATAAATCGCGTGATTATACAAAACTCCAACTGTAATTGTAACTAGATGTTTATCGCGAACTGCAATTAATTCAAACTATATCTAATTTAGCTAATTAACTATTATATATTTATTTATCCACCTAATTTTTCTTATTTAAATACGTTGTAATCGGTAATAAACACGTAGTAATAAAAAGATTTTAAAAAGTCAGAAACAAATACCTATTTCATTGGACTTTTGTCTGCTTGCCGTGAATGGCGGGTCGTCTTAGAAATCTTTATTTGATTTATTTTTTTTTAAAAAAAAAAAGTATTTTGAAAGAATAAATATTTGATGCTGGTGTTTCAAGCTTCTTGAAGTACTTTTTGACTTTCTTTTATCTCTTTGAATGGAAAATATATTTTGTCATTCTCCTTTAAAGTTCTTTTTGAACCCTGTTTTAACTTTTGCTTTTGCTTTAATTTATCATTTGTCACAAAGTTTAAGTTATTTGGAAAATAGGATGGGAATTTCATTATGAGGATGGATGTTTCTATACTCAATTCCAAGTGACAATTAAAGTCATGCGTCATAATTATATTCGAGTATTGGTTTTCCCTTTGCTTTAAGAAAGGACACATATTTGCGAAACTTCTTTTTCTCAAATTGGGAAAAAAAGGCCATTTGGTTTCTATTAGGTCTTTGTAATGAAAAAGCAATTATCACCTGATGGATGAGGTCACTCCTTCGTTAATCAGAGGTCTCTTATTCGAGCCCTAAGAATAAAAAGATCTTTGGTAAGAAGTGTTTCCCCTCAAATGGGGTCCTATGCGATACTTATTCTTAGATTCTAAACTCATAAACTATAAGTTTCAATTTTACCATGGTAGATGATGCTCATATGAGGTCAAATTATTTATTAAAAAATAAAGAAGATATATAACCTATTATGATATATTAAGTTAATTTGATAGTGTAAAAAATTGTTCATTTAAGTTGTATGGCCTTCTAAGTTTAGAACATGTATTTTGCATGAAACGAGCGCAACAATCAAGAACATGGTGGTTCTCTTGCAAGAGAAAATAAGTAACTACCACATTTATTGGTGATTGGCACAAATTTAATGTAACTTAAAGTAGTCAAATTTAATGTAACTTAAAGTAGTTTTCGATAAGTTATTATTTGTCCATTATTTTAAAAACAAAATTTTATTTTATTCTTTTAACATATTAAGAACATTTTTTCTATTTTATTTTTAAGATTAAATACTTTATATTCCTTAAATAATTTTTCAACACTTAATACTAAGTATCAATTAACATGAATATTATAATACAATAAACATATCAATTATTATTCCCATAATAGGTGTGCAAAATTCAAAAATATGACAACAGGTAACAAAAGTTAATAGGGTGAGTAGGATATATATGTGCATGGGATTGATTAATTAATTATGAAGAAGAGAAAGCTAAGTTATATATTTTTTTGAAATTTGATAAATATATAGTATTTGGAAATTTTGAATTCGTAAATCACTAAGTCAATTACTACTCTTGTGCTCCATTAACATCTTCGACCTCCTCTTCACCCGCTCCTAGATATATGTGTTATCTATCTACATCAAATTAGTTCAACTAATTATCATAGATGACTTTAATTATGAATTGAAAATATACATTAATAACAGTTGTGAGTGATAGTTATATATGCATGTTTAAACATATATTATATAATTATTAAACTTAACTTAAACAGTCGATTGCAACAAAGTCAAGAGAAAAAAGTAACAAAAATAGGGTTTGGTCCAAACTGGTATGTGACATGAGAACTCATTGCGACTACTCATTATGTTATGGGGGTATGGAAATTTAATGCTGAAAATATGGAAAAGTGCATGTGGTGTGTGGTTGATGCATAAATTATATCAATTTCATTATAGTCATCACTCCCATCTACTTTTTTACCTGCCAAATTATTACAAACTCATCCATATATGGCTACCAACTCCAATTTGACAAAGTTTATCCACTAAATATCTTCTTAATGACTTAATTAATATATAAATGTGACACTATTTATATATCTTTTAGACATTAGTTCATATTCTTGACTCCATCTTATTTCATGTTTTGCTTTTCGGAAGTCAATTTATTAATTTTTAAAATTGAATTAGATTAAATTAATTTGACATTTTGAAACAAAATTGTAGATATTAAAATAAGAAAAGTATCATTGATTGCAATTTTTTTTGTATCAATATGATAAAAAATATATCTTAAAATATTAATCAAAATCTATATAATTTGACTATAAAATAAAAATTATGACAGCTAATATGGACAGAAGCAGTATAGAATGTTGGTATAAATTATATTTACACCATCAATCACTTTTACTTATTTTATCTTATTATTTCTAAGGCTATAAATTTCACAATTTAACGAGGACACATTTTCATTTTGCAATTGGTTGAAAATCATTTGTACTGACAATTTATTTATTTTCACAAATTATTGTTCTTAATTTTATTCATGAATGGGCGAAAGTCCCTATCTTCAAGTGTTTCATTACTGAATTGCTAATTTATGAAGTGTGATGGAATTTTAAAATAATTATCAGTAAATATTAATAATTAGAAAAAAATTGAATCACACAAGAAAAGAAAATTTTTAAAATCTTCTTTCATATTTTTCCTCCAATTTCCTTCTAAAAAGAAAAAAAAATCACGCTCTGTAGAATTTGAACCTACGATATCAAATTTTGGAGACTCACATTCTATCGAACTGAACTAAGCCCCCCGCCCAAAAAAAAGTTAAAATAAATTTATTTTTTCGAGAGAGTCAACTTATAATCTTGAATATTGTGTGGTTCCTCAAATTAAATGAGAAAATTCAAAAATAAAACATGTAGTATAATAAAAGACTATTTTTTTTTGGATGATATAAAATGAAAACAAAATAGTAAGGGGAAGAGGGGTCATGACAGAAAGGAAAATCCTTAACATTATGTTAGTGTTTTTTTTCCCTTCAAATTTCTGGAAACTTAGTAGTATAGAATATTTAGCTGTCAGCAAAGTTTCGTTTTCCGTCTTTACTGAAGAAGTAGAAAATTAGTGGGGCAAAAGAAAATGATTTATCAACCTAGAAATAATATTGCAAATTGTATATTTTGTTATTTTCTGGATAAAGGAATGCTTAACCGTTTATAATTCAATAATAATCCAGGAACATGTGAAATTGTGGTCCTCAAAATGGACTAATATGATTGATGTGTTCGGTAGGGAGGAAGATGTCCTGTTTTCTTGAAAAATAAGTGACTTTTTATTTACTTTTTAGTGTTTGATATATAAATAAAATAAATTCTTTTTAAAGTATTTATGTATAATCTAGATAAATATTATAAGACACAGTGAAAATGCAGTGGCGTTGATATGATACATTTTGCTTGCGCATGAATATGATGTATTTTGCTACATTTTGAAACAAGTTATTGTTATGTTTATAAATACACAAACTATGACATTGGTTCATAATTAGAAGTAGGGGTGTACATAGATCATGTTGGTTCAGATTTTTTTAGTATCAAATTAAATTATTTGTGTTAGAGTTTCTTAAATTTATAAATTAAATCAAACTAACAGAACTCGCGTTTTTTTGGGATTTCTTGAGTTTTTAGATTTTTTTATATAAAGTTTCTGACAAACATATAATTAAATTGTGATTCAAATATTTTTTTTTATCCTACCAAAAATGCAACTATCTAAGGTATTTCTTTGGAAAAGACATGAAATATGATATGGATGATAACACTATAATATTCACCAAAAAATAATGATGAAATCGCATAAATCAAATATTGATAATAAATAATTCATAATAAAAATATCATAATTTTAAAGTTTTAAATTCATTCTAAAACAAGTTTAATAAGTTCTTATTACATAACTAAACATTAAAAAAAATTAAAATTAATTTTATTCATTTTAACTGTCTAAACCAATATAAAATTATAGAACAAGTAATTTAATACTATTGTCTTTGTAAGTGTTAAATTGATTTTTTGCTAGCATTAGTGTTGATTTGATTTGAGTTTTATTTAGAGTTACTAATAAATAATATCTATGGATCCTATAATCTTTATTGGACATTTCAAATTTGTAAGTCCAAACTTGAAATGATACGTTAAAAGATAAACGCTACTAAAAAGTTTAAAAAATATTTATAAATTGAATTAAAGCAAATGTTTACTTATATAAAATAAAATTAGAAAATTAGACTTCATCCGTTCATCTTTACTTGTTCATTATATTAAAAATGGACATCCAATAATATTTGGCTAGACTGAAAAATCAATGAATTCTTTGCCTATTTGTGTACGTTTTACACTTACTATTTAATATCTAATATATTTTTTAAAGCATCAAATTTGATATATTCAAATGGTAGTATAGTATAATATTACTCTTATTATTTATTGTTTCTAAAGGTTTGTGCCAAGTCAATACTTGACAATTATTGTTGGACAGAAAAAGTACACAGGTTGGTTTGGTCTCGATTGACTATTTTAAGCCAGCACAAGTATAGTTGAATTTTTTTCCTAATTTCAAACCAAGTCAAATCAAATCACTAGTCAATTTTTTTCCTTGAATTGACTCAATTTATAATTTAACGTGATTTTCGATTTAATTTTGTTCCTCGCTCCATGAAGGTGAAAGTATCACTATACACACAAAAAAGAAGTTTAAAAAAAAAAAAAATCTCCTCTATTGATGGATCCATTTGGGCACAACTCATATTACTCATCTATATAACATTGTCATAAAATAGAAAAAAGTCTGTTTACAATTTCATCTACTTTCTCTTTAAATAACTTGGTCATAAGAGACTGTCCAACAATTGGGCCTAGATCCAAC